>CM035804.1:8036624-8301624 GCA_020466265.1 Siphamia tubifer | reverse complement strand
ACTGATTACTTTAGTACCTTTTCTCTTTCTTGTCTCATTTTCCAACATTTCATCTAATGTTCAAAAAACCTCTTCCACATTTTTTACGATGTGTACGGATAATCATATTTTACTTATCATATATACTTCATATTTTTATCTTTTATTAAAGCTATGGCAAAATTAGCCCCCCACTCCACAGGCCCCGCAGACTCAGCTGGCCCACATCTCATAGGCCCAGCACTTGAACAGGTGATTAGTTCTTCACTTATTACTGAGCTGTACAGCTCTTTGCTGGTTGAGTACTACTAGAAACAGGGCTAATACTATAACCATTTCTGTTTCCCTTTTAGGAACCCAACATCATGTGAGATTTATGCACGGCTCTTCGCTGGTTGCATACCAATTTCCAGCAAATGGTGGGCACTATAACGGAAACCAACGTATTGGGCATGGATGAGGAAGAGTGGGGCAAGGTGGTACGAACGGTACTACCCTGAAGCAAAAGACCACTTCCTGTTCACATTTCAGCTGCATCGCAACATGGACACCTGTGAGGGCCTGCAGATTAGCTGCATGTTCGCAGAGGTCACCGAATAGTGACACACACATGCATACGCCTATTGTACATATCAGTACAGTGGTGCCTCTGCGTACTAAATTCCAGAAATGTTTTCATGCTGTCAGAATCACATTTTACATGTAAAAGGCCTATTTCGTTCCAAGGCGCACAATAGTACCCCTCAACTCATTATACAAATTTACAGATTTTGTATGAAATATGTGTTAAAAGTAAATATAGATTTAGATAGATCAGCCGGATAGTCTGTCGATCATGTTACAGTAAATATACTGTAATTTTTGAATACGTACTGGAATAAAGTTTAAAAGAACACACTCGGGAAAAACTCTTGAAACAATACTATCTCCGTGATGAATGAGGGTCAAAGGGTAACGAAAAGGATCATGGGTAGCTCCCTCATAGCCAATGGGATGCTATGTACAGTACATACATGACATATTTACATACTTTACGTAGTTACGTATAGTAATGTACATGCAGTACTGTATTTACATCTACATTTCCTCACATAAATAGATTGAGCCAATTTTTTTTCGTTACTTGTATCTTTTATTAGCTGGGTCTTTCATAAGTAGAGGTAACGCTGTACGCTGTAGTTCAAACCCACAGACACAATTAAACATTTTTCCAGTGCAGAGGTTTCATTTGACATGTCCACAGAAATGCATTACTGGATGGATCCAAGTGCTGATGCTGCGCATGTGTGTAAATAAAATAAATAATCTGTTTCTGCGAATGGGTTTTTTATTCTGTGGTATATTATTCATGTACCCTCTACCTCACTGTTTTTCAATGTCTGTCCACAAGGATCTGGCTGGAGGCTGCATTCGCAGTCCCCCTGCATTGTGACGACCAGGAAGCAATCAAAATAAAGGCAAGCCCATACATATAAATGTATATATATATATATCTATGTTCAGAGCTCACCTCATATTGGGAGTTCTCTGGCATTATTCCGTTAAACCGGAAGTTTATTTGAAAGCTTTGAGTTTGCGTTTTTTAATGATCATTAATCAACATCAATGAAAGATACAAGGCAAACGGGATAACGTTAGCCAAGTTAGCTTGAAAAGGGGGGGGGGCAGCAGTAGCCAGGTCTAGAAAGATTTAGCTAATTTGTGTTTAACTTAGATATCATCACTTCTGAAGAAATTAAAAAATAATAACAATCACTGTTCCATATCAATGTACTTATGAATGGTAACCATAACAACAGTAGTAAAGTTGACAGGACATGAATGAATATCGGGAAAGTTATTGAAAAACAATGTACGAAATAGATAATTTTGTTAATTTTGTTGTCAGTGTTCTGGGTATTTAACATTTGAAAAATGGATTAAAGAAACATTGAAGGAGACTATGTTTGGATGTATAAAGTTATGTTCTCATCTTCTTTGTGCAACATAGGTGACTATGTAAAAAAAAAAAAGAAAGGGTATACGTCACTTCCGGGCCTGAGAGTGCAGGACACTGGTACAGACAGGATACATTTCCACTTCTAATTAAGTTTGAATACACAAAACTATGTTCTCGTCTTCTTCATTGTGCAACATTACAAAATTAAAATCAGTTACATTAAAAAAATAAATACATCAAAATCGGCTTCTACATCACTTCTGGGCCTGAGAGTGCAGGGGGCCTGAGAGGGCAGCCTGCAACCAGACACTCGTGCTGCGGCACCGAGTTCGCAACGCTGTCTAGTGGATCACGGGCATGAAAGGGGTCCGATTCCTCCCTTCGTGTCCATAGGAGAGAATGCGCAGTGAGTCCACAGCCTCGGGAAGTTGAGGCAGAAGGTGCTGTAAAGCTCACCGCCAGAGCCACAAGACCCTTCATGGCAGACCCACGGCACACCACTGTGGAGTAAATGTGCCCGGCGGGTAAACCAGCCACGCCAGCTTGTGGGGGTCATAACATCCAACACAAGCTTTTTCCATTAGAAAAAAAAACACCCCCCCCTCTGTTTTTTTGATAAATCGCACCTTGTGTATGGATGTGTGTGTGTGTATGTGTACTGTACCAGTCCCTTGGGTGTAGTTATAAGTGCAGACATCCATTTTTATTTCTTGCCGTCCTCCTCCTTCTCCCTTCTCTCTCTCTCGTTCCCTCCCTCCTCTTTATTTGGATTGTGTATTAGTGAACAGTAACAGTCTGGTCCAACCCACTGTGCTCCAGGCTGATACTTAAGGATATCTGTGACAGTTTAACTGAGCATCTTTGTGCTCCGTCTTTTTCCCATTACTACCATTGACATTTCATTTACACTCCATCACTCATCTACTGCTGCACATGCTCACTCGGCCTGGGATCTGCCTCGATTCCACCCACATCTGACTCTGAACCCCCCCCCCCCCCCCCCCCACACACACACACACTATCTGGTTTCCTTAAGGACCTGTAGATGATGTACAAATCTGTGTTTAATCCACTTTTAAACCACATTTACACTGATTTTAATCAAAATAGTTTTACTGTAACTGTAGTTGAACTACTTTTAGGCTGTAGGTCTGTCCTGTGCCAGGGTAGGGCAGGACCATTCCCACATGTAGGGTAGGGCTGACCACCCTTGGTCCTGCAGACATGTTGGGCAGGGCCATACATACTCTAGGTATGTTGGTGTGGACCTGCTCCACAGTGTTGTTGAACAGACACCAGGTCTCTGTGGCTGTGTCCCCTGCTCTGACTAGAACACAGTCCTTGTTGCCAAGAACTGCAAGTTAATGAAGCGTTCCAGCGTCTCCATAGAAACCCCAGCCTTAGCTTGTGGTGGCTCATCCACCCCAGTTATAATCACTGACATTAGAAGGTCTACACCCTACCTTTGGACACACTGAATACACTGGAGTTTCACAGATGAAGCCCCAGTCCACCCTTAAGTTCCCAGTCCATCCTGAAAGTCCCAGTCTGCCATGAAGGTCTCAGTCCAGCCTGTAGTTCCCAGTTCACCATAAAGGTCCAAGTCTACCATGAAGGTCTCAGTCCGCCCTGTAGGTCCCTGTCAGCTCTGAAAGTCCTAGTATGTCCTGAAGGTTGCAGTCTGCCCTGAAAGTCCCAGTCCACCCTGAAAGTCTCAGTCCACCCTGTAGGTCCCAGTCAACCCTGAAGAGCCCAGTCAGCCCTGGAGGTCCCAGTGTGCCCTGAAAGTCCCAGTTCCCATCTGCCCTCTAGGTCCCGGTACGCCCTAAAGGTCCCAGTCTATCATGAAGTTCCCAGACCACCCTGAAGATCCCTGTCTGCCCTGAAGGTCCCGGTCCACCCTGAAGGTCCCAGTCTGCCATGAAGGTCCCAGTCCACGCTGTACATCCCTGTCCACCTTGAAGGTCCCAGTCTGCCCTGAAGGACCCTGTTCATCCTAAAAGTCCCAGTTCGCCCAAAAGATCCCAGCTCACCCTGTAGGTCCCAGTCTGCCATGAAGGTCCCAGTCCACTCTGTAGGTCTCTGTCCACCTTGAAGTTCCCAGTCTGGTCTAGTCTACCATGACCATCACACAGCAGTTTATACAACTGGAGGTTGTTTAGTCACAGCTCATCCATCTGGTTGACAGATCGACGACGTGACAAACAGGCTAGCATTTAGCCATTGCTCTGCTGTCTTACCCTTTTCCTGTTTCCTGTGCCTCCACCACCTGCGTAATTTTGGCATGGGGTGGGGGTGGGGGTGTGTGATTAATTGTAGCCCTACACTTGAAGTCTGCTATTATTGTCTTCTCCAATAACATAAGCAGTTCAGTCCTGCTGTTCTCTACCATAACCAATTCTCCATTGCCCTCCGCAGATCCTAGCAGTATATTACGTAACAAGTTGGCAGAGTATGGTGTTGGTTCAGTGTGTGTGGGTGTGCGCATTCTGCTGTTGTTGTTGATTCATGCCATCGTTGGTAAAACAGCAGGAACAGGAGAAGTGGAACTGACCCCTTCTGGACCATGTCCAGTGTGTGTGTATGTGTGTGGCTTCCTACCAAGCACAGCGCTGTTACTTCCCATCTTAATCCGCAGTATTTTTGGGAAATAAATAAACTAAACGTCAGTGTTTTTTTCCCTCCATGTTGCATTTGTATATATCATTCTCAATGTTGGTGTTTAGGGTTGAAGTGTAAGTGAAAATTATTTTGTTTTCGTGTGTATGCTAAAGGTGGACAATCGAGCCACTGTGGGGACACACTAACATTTCATTTTACATTCACCTGTAGAATTATTGGATGTGACAGTCAACTTGTTATATTAACTCAAAGATTATAGAGAGATCACTGTTTAAAATATGTTTTAAGTCTGTAAAACCCCTCACCACACTTTATCCACTTTATTTTGTATATTTTAAGGCTGCAAAATTCCTTACCACACATTTTATACTGCCATTTTTTTTATTCTGCCATTCTTGGGCAGGTCTCCCTTGAAAAACAGATAATTGATCTCAATGGGACAAACCTGGTTAAATAAAGGTTAAATAGAAAAATACATAAATTCTATGTTTTAAGGCTGTAAAACCCCTCACCACACACTTTATTCTATTTGTTTTAAGGTTGTAAAACCCCTCACCATGCACTTTATACTTTAATTCAATATGTTTTAAGGCTGTAAAACCCCTCACCACACACCTTTGTAGTGGTTGTATGGAATTGTCCCAGTCGCCATTCACCCCTAGACTCCTCCCCCTTTCCCCTTGGCCCTTCCTTCTTTGGTCACTACTCTACTTTTTTTCTGACCCATAGTTTTAAGTGAATTAATTTGAATTTATGCAACTCCTCCATTTGTAGTTTATCCCGGAGAAGCATCGGTGTGGAGGGTCAAACAGCCCTCTCCTTTAGCCCCTCCCCTCTGCTGGTCCTACAGATGTACCATCAGGACAAAAATCATTTGTTATGGTGCTAGAACTTTATCAGCTCTTCATCTGTTCTGCAGTCAGAGCAGCAGCAGAACTCACTGGGACAGACATTATCTGCAGGAGGTTGACACTGTTTGTGTGTGGACCAACGCTGACCTTGGATCTTCTGTCACAGGACGGCTGTGGACCAACATCGACCTTTGACTTTCTGTCAGAGGACAGCTGTGTTGGCCTGACTCTGGATGCTTGGGGCTGATGTTTGTGTTTAGATCAAGGTTAGAGCGACACTCCTTCACTGAGTTGGAGAAAAAATCCATTATGTTCAGGATCACAATATTATCTTCCTATAATTATTACTGTATTGAACCAAATATAAAATGACACTGATAATAAAACAACCCCCTCTTTTCCATATTAACCTTCAAAAAATACTCTGCGAACCAAAATGTACTTTGTTTAACCCTTTTAACCCTAAGCCTGATATAAGCTGCCTTTTTTCTTTCTAAAAGGTTTGAAAATGTATTATGACTGAGTTTGATTGCCCTTTTTAGCTCATCCGGATGAAGTTGCAATGAGCTATTGGCATCGCGCTTTGTCCGTTGTCAGTCCGTCATCTGCAGCCGTCATCCACAATTCACTTAAATCACTTCTCCTCCCCCAATTCTCAATTGATTTAAATTCTGATTGATTCATTAGACAGATCTAAGCACGAGGCACAAAACCTATGACTTCGTCAAAATTTGCCTTTCTAAACCATTTGTTTACAACTTTGTTTATTTTTCCAGTCTGGCACTAAGATCACTTCTCCTTTCTCAGATTTCAATTCTGATTGATTCATTAGAAAGTAATTGACCCCAATATTAGTTTCTACCAACAACTTCCTCTGTAGCATTTAACAGCTTTAACCACAGTAATATGTCATTACCCAGTTACCTACTTTTGTTCAGTCAGATGCTACCCCAGAAGAGCTTTGGGAGTTTAGTATTCACACTGTTTTTGGAATTTGTTGACAAAAAACACACAGCCACACAGTGGGATTGATTTTATCATATATTGAATGACTTCCTTTTGTTGATAGCAAGACATCACAGTTGTGAGGTCCGGATGAGCACAGGGATATTGGCCCTATTTTTTACAGAGCACTTTGGTTCATCAAAATAAGAAGAAAGGTCCAGGCTAGGGCTGAACAACAATTTTTCTGGCAGATATGGCAATTTCAATTTAATTCCTGATTTTCTTCAAATCAAGTTTAGCAACATTTGCAAACATCACAGAAACTTCCAAAAGTCAACATTCTCCTGTCCCTGCTTCTACTTCTCCCTTTCCTGGTTGCTGGCAGTGTTGGCATGAAAGCATGGTTAATAAAAAATCTTACTAAATGAAATGGCTAAATCCTCCAACGCTGTTGTGTAGCTTACTTTTTTCATTGTATAGCTCTCTCTGGCTGCTGCCTGAGATGGGCGCTATATTAATAAAGTTTGCTTTAAACTTCATTCATTCTGACTGACTACCAAAAGTGAAGTGATAATTGAAATAGCTAACTCCTCCATATTACTTTAGCTAGCTAGCTAATTTGATGTTAGGCTCCAGTCAGTGATGCTGCGTGAGTCTATTGAGTTGGGTGACCAATGAGATTAGTTCGGGGCATGGTATATGTAAATCAATCCATTGCCATCATAGGAAAAAAAATCTCAGGGCCAGTGTGAGAGTCACTTTGTGCACCACTAACCCCCGGGTGGGGGTTACTGCCATGGTTGGGGCCATCACAGTCTTCGGGCAGTGTGCCTTCGTCTCCCTAAGTGCAGATGACTGGGCTGACAGACGGAGTCTGTTTCCGCTTCCTGGTCAAGCATTAACAGTCCTGGGCAGTTTGCTTGATGTCGGAACATTGGGATGTCCGAGCAGACCCCGTAACACGTAACTAAACACAATCTTAAATCAAATGTTAGTGTATTCACAATAACTTTCAAAATTGTTCAGTTATAACATGTACAATCCAACACAATATACTGACTTTTTCACTTCAGTCCTTATTTCACATTATAATATTATGGTATGTACAGTATTCAGCTCCTGCTTGCGTGTGTAGCTGTTAGCTCAGCAGATAGATAACCATTTCCCAAGAAAAGCCAGACGCCAGAACTTCGTTCCACACTTGATGTGACTCAGTGTAAAACTTCAAACATACAGAATATGTCAATTACATTCATTGCTTTATTTTTTATTTCACATTGAATTGAAAATAAATAAATCACTAGCTCAATGCTAAATTGAATGGGAAAATCCCTAGACATGCTATCAATTAGCATTTGCTGGTTAACTCATGATTTCTATTGTCTTTTTATCCAACAACAAAGGTTCACATCAGAGACATTTTTGCTATGAATTGTCACAATAACTGAACATAAAATACTTAGAGACATATGTTTTCCTGGCTATTCAAACATAAACAAAAATAAATTGCTAGCTCAATGCTAAATTGAATGGGAAAATCCATAGACACGGTAACAATTAGCATTTTCAGGTAACTTATGAATTTTGTTTTTATCCAACAAAAAAGTTTCACATCAGATACATCTTTGCTATTAATTCTCACAATAACTGAACATAAAACACTTACAGGTGTTTGTTTTCCTTGCCATAAAAACAGAAAGAAAAAACATGTCCGTTCAGTTCTTTCGTCTCAGATGTGAACTGCCACAGGGACGGCGTAAGGACAAACCACACGTTATCGCACTTAATCTGACTACTAGAGGGTCCCCATTACCTGCTTTTAACAACATAGTATCACTAAGCACAACCAGAATAAATCCATACATAAGGCGCACTGTCATTTTTTTAACAAATTAAAGGTGTATAAGTGTACCTTATAGTCCTTAAAATACGGTCATTTATTTTTAAATATATTAATTCATTTTTATCATTTTCTTAAAGGAAACCTGATCTGTGTTTGTCTACATACATACAATGTTATAATGTCAGATGTCAACTGCAAACGTCAGCAAAGTTACAAAACATGAGCTATCGGGCTCTAGTTTCATAGACCAGGCGCAAATGGGGCACAGCTGTGCCAACGGGGGGTGTCCAGATGACTTTTGGAAATTTGGCACACAGCGCACAGCAGTGCAAGTCCACCTCTCTGTTCCTCCCACTGGCGCATCCCTCCTCCGTTAAATCTTCTTTCCTCTCACTGGCATAAGTGGAAGAGAGGGAAGGAAAAGGGCGTGGTTGGACATAACACAGCTGATTCAGATCCACTTCTCTCTTAAATGTGCGTCCAGATGCACACTGTGACACCAGCTGACTGGGTCCGTTTGAGTTTTGTTTAAACACGATTTTGTTGAGTTTTGTTTAAACAGGATTTTGATTTCACTTAGGAGTCTTTATGGTTCTTAAGTTTTGTTGTTTTAGTTTTGGGTTTGTAGATGATCGGTGGTTCCATTTTCAGGTTTATTTTCATAAACCCATAACATGCCCACTCCCGCAAGTTTCTGTCCCACTCCCACAGATATAATATGGGCCTAATATAAGATAATATTCATTCATTATCTGAACCCGCTTTATCCTCACTAGGGTCGGGGGGGTCACTGGGGACCTAATCCAGCTACAATGGGCAAAGGCGGGGTACACCCTGTATGAGACGCCAGTTCATCGCAGGGCTGACATACATAGACAAACAATCACTCTCACATTCACACCTATGGCCAATTTTAGATTAACCAATTAACCTATCAGTGCATGTCTTTGGATGGTGGGAGGAAACCGGAGTGCCCGGCGAAAACCCACGCGGACACAGGGAGGACATGCAAACTCCACACAGAAAGGTCTGGTGTGAGATTCGAACCAGGGTCCTTCTTGCTGTGAGGCACGAGTGCTAACCACTGCACCACCGTGCCGCCCTACATTCATAATAATTAAATATATTAAGTTGTGAATACTCAAAGTTTCAGAAAAAGTACTACTAACTCAAATGTATTCAGTTACTGTAACATGTTCTTTTTAAGTAGCTACTTCAAACTAATATTTTTTTAATGAAACTTGCACTGCGCCTGTCAGCTGGTGTGCTCTTTGTGGACTGTCGCCGTCTGAAGTCAGCGACACTGTCACTACTCCATAGCTGGATCAGTGATCACCTCCCACAACTGTGCCGCCATGCCTATCTTGGCACGCCGGCACTCCCAAACTGCTCTGCACTAGCCGGAAACTAGTGTCGCACAGGCTGTGCCGACTGCGCTGTGCCCGGAAACTAGAGCCCATAATGTTTATGCCATGATCCTGCAACATGGGTTCTGCCACTCTAAACAACTCGTTCGAGATATTTGCGAGATGTGTACAAAACCTGACGTCAGGTTGAAGTGTCCAATTGAGACGAAAGCTCCAACAGCGTGGAACAGGCCCAAAACGGGCCCACACAGCATAGAATTCAAACTTTCCCCGGAGTTACGTTTCTGACAGAGATGGTGGCTCCCAAAACCGTCCATTGTTTTTCAACTGTGAAGGAAAATATCAACCGTTTTACTTTCCAAAAGATCTCCCAACCATAAAACTGTGGGGACCTTTTATTTTTGCCCACCGTCAGCCACAGCAAAATGTATTCATCTTTCATCGTGCCGGTCAGACTCGAGTTCCAACACATACGGACGCTTTGGACATGTTTATAGCGGTGTAATGTAACATAACACACAAGTGGTCCAAAATATTAATGTGCTTTATTCCTCCCGGTTCAACAGTGACAGTGGTGTGCCAGAGATATTTATATTAAGGCCCAAAAAGCATGTGGCTTGATAGCTCTGTGTACAGTAGCCTATGTTAGCCTTCTGGTATCACACCATAAACGAGAAAAGCACTCTGAGAGTGCAAACCTCCGCCAAGGCAGACCTCCCCCCATTGAATGAAGAGAGGTCCGCCAAGGAGGTTGTGTTTTCACTGGAGTTTGTCTGTCTGTCTGTCTGCTATTCAGCAACATTACTCAAAAAGTTATGGATGGATTTTGATAAAAACATTTCAGGATGTGTTGAGAGTATCACATGGAACAAATGATTTAATATTGGTGGTGAGCCGGAACATATCCTGGATCACTGAAATTTTACATTGCGAAATATATATATATATATATATATATATATATAAAGGTGTTCACACTCACTGCCCAATGGCTACTTGATTACAAACTTGGTCTTCATGAGACATGGAAACCAGTATGTGTGTAAGTGTATGTATTTAGTGTGTGTCTCTCCTGTGTGTGTAATAGTGAGCGTGCGTGTTAGTGTGTGTCTCTGTGTTAGTGTTTTTCCTATGTGTGTATTACAGTGTGTGTGTGTGTGTAAGTGTCTTTGCTGTGTGTACTAGTGTGTGTGTTCGTGACTTTGTCCTGCATGTGTCTATAAGAGTGTGTGCGTGTGTCTTTGCTGTGTGTGTGTGTTAGCTGTATGTGCATTAAGAGTGTGTGTGTGTATAGTGTGTTTTTGGTGTGTGTGTGTGTATGTTATGTATTAGAGTGTGTGTGTTAGTGTCTTTGCTGTGTATGTTTCAGAACAGATTATAGCTGTGTGTCCTTATCTGTGCTGACCACTCACTGGATGGATCTGTCAATCACATGACCACGCCCACTTCTACACACACAGTTTTATCTGTGCAGACAGATTGTGCACGACCCCCCCCAACCCCTCCTCCCGCCTCACTGTGCCCCATTCCTTCCAGTTGTCTGCCTCTCCCCATGATCTGAAATCTGTCATCTTCATCTGTGTGGATTCACTCAGGTTTAACTGTGGTTTAACAGGGGATTCACTGGTTTAACATTGATTTAATTCTCGTTTAACACTGAATTCAGTCTGGTTTAACACTGATTTAATTCTGGATTCATTCGTCGTTAATATTGGATTCACTCTAGTTTAACACTTGTTTAAATGTGGTTTAACTCTGATTTAATGTTGGTTTAACACTGCATTCACCCTGGTTTAACTTTGGTTTAATACTGGATTCACTCTGGTTTAACACTTGGACCCTGACCCGTACATTTAAATACTTGCATCTTACATTAACACTGATGTGAAGGAAGACAACAAATTTAACCACCTTAGTATATAACAGGGTCATCATTTTCTATGTTTAGTGCTGGGGTGCTCAATCCTGGTCCTTGAGAGCTACTATCCTTGCATGTTTTAGACGTATCTGCCTTCCAGCACACCGAATTTAAATGATAAACCTCTCATCAAGCTCTGCAGAAGCCTGATAATGACCGTCAGGCATGTTGGAAGAGGGATACATCTAAAACATGCAGGATAGTAGCTCTCGAGGACCAGGATTGAGCACCCCTGGTTTAGTGTGTGTGTGTGCGCAGTGCCAGTCAGTGGAGTGGAACACGTCCATCAGTGGGGTGAAACCTCTGTTCCATCAGTGGGCAGACCCCTCCCCTGCTCCGTGTTGATTGGCTCATTTTCCCTTCGACCCCCCACCCCGTGTCTGTTTTTGTCTTTTTCATCCCACTCCTGTTCTTTTTCTGTCCTTTACTGTCAATGAATGTCACTAACTGCTGTTCCTTCAGCTTCCACATTCATAGACATTTAATCTGCAGTCACTATCAAGAACATTTAATCTGCACACATCTATAATTATAACTACAAATTTTTTTTTGCTTTTTTTTTACTGCACAAAACAAAAATACTTTTACATACAAGCCAAACAGAACAAATGTCAATAAACTAAATTTTTTCAGAAAAATGTAGTTTTACCAATATTGTGTAGGTGTCATGCAGTTTGTAAGTTTTATATTTCTTGAAATTGAGCTCTAAATAAAAAAAAAACCAAATACTTAATTGACACATTTTTAACCTTTTAACTTATTTTCAGGGACCACATTCAGCCCAATTGTATCTGAAGTGGGCTGGACCAGTAAAATCCTAGAAAAAAAAAAAAAGACAATCGCGTATTTTTGTCTTTATTTTAGTGCAGGCAAAACCCCCATTACCTTATAATACTTTTTTAAAAATAAACTGTCCGACAAGAAAGGTGTGAATAACCTGAAATAAACTAAAATATCTCAAGAAAAATACATGCAATTTAAATATTATTCCTCTATCATTTACACATGTGCATGATGGATCAGATCTATTACAAAGACACCATTTTTAAAAGTGTGCTTTATGTTTTTTAGACATTCAGGTTTTTTATTATTACATGATAGTTTGTAAGTATAAATATTTTCCTAATTTAATGTTATTTTTTGCACTATAACATACACATTTTAAGTTGTCATTCATAGACATAATGTAAATTATCTTCACATCAAAATAAGAAAATATAGTCATTTTTTGTAGGTTATTCTGCTATAATGTGACTCTAGTCTGTATGTTGAACCTGAACTAAAATGGTTCCACAGCCTTTGCAAATTCATCCCAGGGGCCGAATTGGAACCTTTGGCAGGCTGAATTTGGTCACCGGACTGAATGTTTGAGACCCCTGCTTTAAATGATGTGTTTGCAATGTGAAGAAACCATTTTTTTTGTGCAAAAAAAAAACCAACAAAAAAACATTTTCCCCACACCACCCAAAATCCACCATAAAAACTGGATTCGAAAGTGAAGAATTTCCAGTTCTCTGTAAATAAACGTTTCATACAGAGAGTGAAGGAAAACTGAGGAGGAAGAAATGACTCATTCAGATTCAAGTTGATTATACTAAACATTTTTAGGGAACGTTTAAAACTTGATATAAGTTTTCATCCCTCAGAACTTCGAGTTCACTCCATTATTGCAAGTAAACTTTACTTAAATTACTTAAATTAAACCTTACTTAGAAAATTTGATTAACAACTTCTGGGTTAACAGTGCATATGATTGGAATTTTGCAGCCATGCATATGTCAATAATTATTGGTTAATTTATTTTAGGGGCTAGGTCAAATGTTTATTAACACTAGCAGAGGTGGTCAAAGTACTCACATTCTCTACTTAAGTAGAATTACTTAATTATAATAAAGTAAAAAATAAAAGTGCATTTTTTGCCAACTTAATCAAGCAGGAATAACTGAAACATTAAAAGGATATATCCAAAAATGGTATTTAAAAGTGAGGTACTTTGTAGATGATGCATTTTATTGAGTCATGGTACTCAGTTTTGTAGGTATGGACAGGACATTAAGAAAAATTGAAAAGTCATAGATAGGACATTAAAAAAAAGCATAATTATGACATAAAAAAATGTCAATTGCAAGATAGAAAGTCAACGTTATGTGATAAAGAGACACAATTAAGATATAACAAGTCATAATTTCTGATTTACTGATTTATGTGACCAAATAGTTGAAACTGGGTGGAACTAAATACAAAACTGAGCAGGGATACAGTTTTTTAAAATATATTTATTTAACATAAAATAGCTGTTAAATAGCAGTTTATTAATAGCTGTTATCCTAGCTCCTCGCTACTAGCGCACAAGAGACAGAAAATAGTGGTCAGAAGGAACAGGGTCGGTACACAGGGGGTCCAGAATATGCCAAAAGGGAGAATCCAACAACGTTACCAGAGGGCCCTCGAAGGTCAGGCCGGGGATTCGAATTCCAGGGAGGCACAGGCAGGGAATAGGCAGGAGCGAGATCAAAAACACAGGCAATGGGTCAAAAGCTAGGGGTGGCCTTACCAAATTCAGGGTCAGACAAAAAGACAGAAAACCATAAACGTCAAAAACCAGGAGATCAGGACAAGCGATAAGTTGTTCATTTGAAATCACCAAGGCAGCTTAGCAAGGAACCAACAGAGACAGAAGAGTTATATAAGGGCTGAACACAGGTGAGACACAATTAGAGTAATACATGGGAGGAGACACACCGTGATCAGGAGAAATGTAGGTGAAGGATGAACACAAACCCACATGTGAAGGCCCAGAACTTGAACAAAGACAAAAAACACAGAGAGACTCACAGACTAATCTCATAACATTATGATTGTCTAGTTTGAAAAAGTAATAAGTCTCTTCTGAGAATGTAAAGGGTATAAAGTACAGATATTTATACAAAAATGTAGGGAGTAAGAATAAAAGGTTTCCAGGAAAATAAATGATCAAGTAAAGTAGATATCTAACAACTGTACTTAAGTACATTAATGAAGTACTTCTACTTATTTACTTCCACCTCTGAATACTAGCGTCTTTTTCCAAGTGTGTGTAAAATACACACCTCATTCATTTTACATTTTTAACCCAAATTATCTCTATTGTTCATGATGTCACTGCATGTTTTGATGCAAAAAATGCAAATGATTTTAGTCATGATTTATGCCATTTATGAACATTTTAGTGCAGGGGCCTAATATGATATAAAGTGGGCCACACCAGTAAAATAATATAAGTATTAGGATAATGTCAACGCCAAAGTTTTCTCTCTGTTTTTGAATGAAAAAAGTGATAAAAAAAAACATGACAAATATGAACAACTTCTAAATTCTTAAGAAAAATAAGGTAAATGTTGACAATATTATGCTTTATGCTACGGCCACACCGAACCTGAATTTACACGTCCACACCTGTGACGCGCCGCGTAAATACCCGAGTTTGGACGCTGGACAATTCGTGGCCACTCCAAACATGCAACACCCTAGTCTGGACGCTATGGATAAACATAGAAACATAGATAAACAAAATATGGCCCGCCAGTTCAGTCTTTCCTCAACTGGCTGAGATCACTTGGATTGCGGCTCTGTACCGTACCTGCTCTGGAGGTCCCATACGTCTAAGGGCCAGATGCCACTGCTTTTGGGTTCACCCAATCCTGCAGAAGTGCCTACTGCATGGGTAATTCCACCATGGAGGAGGTGGAGGAACTTTCAATGGTATATCAAGCTCAGTTTTTCTTTCTCCCACCTTCGGTCCGAGTGTCATACATCATTCCATGACAACATTGGCAGCGTCTCAAAGTTGATTGGTTTTTGTGGCCCAGCATCACGCGAATTCGCCTGAAAAGTTCAATATTTTCAACTCCAGTGTTTACACGTATTTGCAGAAAGATGTGCTGCTCCAATGACCGGACGCTCCAAGGCAGCTGCAGCAACACATCTAACTCACCGCTCGGAGTGAATCTGTGTCCAAATACAACTCTCCGTTAACTTTGTATGTAATCTTGACACGCGAATGTGAAAATTTGCATTCGGTGTAGCCATACCATTTATACATGTTCATTACAACTTAGAGATCACAGTAGATCAACAAATACACACATTTAGTCACAGTAATATTGGTTAAATTCCACATACATTCCAGGTTATTTCCATTTCCTTTTTGTAAAATAATTTTTTGTACTTTTTTTTCACACTAAACACAAAAAAGAAAAGTTTTTTTTAGGTTGGTTTGCATTATTTCTAGGTTAATATCATAGTGTTTTACTATTCTGATCCACTTCAGATTGAATTGACCTCAACTGACTTTAACTGTCCTTGACTGTTCATAACTTCAGTGTAATTTTTAATTTTCACAAACTTATCTCTGATTGGACCATTTACCGGGCTGCTTTTGGCCCCCGGGCCACATGTTTGATATCTGTGATTTATGCCTTAAGGGGTCTCAAACATGCGATCTGGGAGCCAAACGTGGCCCGCCAAAGGTTCCTTTGCGGTCCTGGGATGAATTTTATTGGTCAATAATTAAGTCAAGGCTGTGTGGAACAACATTTAATGTCTAAAGAAAACTCACTACAATTTAAAACATTTTTTGCTTCATGTAAAAAATATATGTTGAAGCAAAATATTGTTAAAGTTACAATTATTTTTCCTCAGAAATTTGAAGGGTTTTTTCTGTTTATTCACCATCTTTTTTGTTTGTAAAAGAACATATTTTCGTAATTCAAAGACAGAAGTTTGTAGTTATTATTTACATGCTATTCTATTATTTTACTGGTCCGGCCACTGGAAATCAAATCAGACTGAATGTGGCCCCTGAAAGAAAATGAGTTTGAGACCCCTGATTTAATGTGTTATGGATCAAAAACAGTGTTTATAATGGAAGTAATAGTGTTTTTGGCACATGTGAGAGACAAATAATAGTCTTTTGTTAACAATGCGCACATTTTAGTTGGTGTACAGAATTTTAAAGATCATGTAAAAATGACTTTTGAATTCTGACCTTATTTAAATTCTGAAAAATAATATGAAGTTTTTGAACATAAGGTGCAAAGTTTGTATAACAAGTACAATGTGTGTAAAAAGCCCAGCAGCGGGTTAGGCCTGTGTCCACAGGATGTGTCTTTAGTGGTATCAGCATCAACTTTCAATACAAATCTATGTAGTTAAGCGTCAAGAGCACTAAGCACCTCCAGCGCTAAAAAAAATAAAGAGAGGCCATTTTTTTGAGTTGGCAATAATTCAACTTTTAGAACAGCGCTGCTCTTCTCAATGTCACAATTCTCTTACTGACTAATCAAAAGCGAGGAGGAGGCAGGAGAACCACAGTCAACAACCACCAAAAAGAATGACGGACCAACGTGTGCAGCTGATCTTAGCAGTTTCAGACAACCTCGTTATTTACCACCTGTCACTTAAGGGGTACCACGACTGGGGGTTCAAAGTGAAGGCATGAGTCTTGTTCATTGTATAAAAGTAGTTTTGTATGCTGATAATAAGGAAGGTGTTAACGTTTACGCATACAATGCATCTAATTTAGCAACAACACACGCTCGTTCAGGGGAAAGTGTTTATGCCACAAGAAATTGTTTGTAGCACTCTCTCCACAAAAAACACGTCTTGTGGACACAGGCCCTAAAGCTAAACACACATGGACTAGGGAGGAATGGTTTTATGAAAAATTGTAATTACAATTTTTCTAGCAGATATTGCGATTTCAATTTAATTTAAGATTTTCTTCAAATCAAGTTTTAATGGTTCAGCAACATTTGCAAACATCACAGAAACTAAAACATTCAAAGAATAAATGCCATGAATTACTGATGGGCAGAATAAAGAGTGGAAAAAAGAAAATGTGGAAAAATAAAACAAAAAAATTAAAAAAGACGAAAAAAGAGGAGAAAAGAAGAGAACATGGAGAAAGTAATAAAAAAAAGGGAGAAAAAGAAGAAAATGGTAAAAATGGGAGTTTTAACTCTTACTATTTATATTTTATAACTGTAATTAAAAAAAATTTGATATTTGTTTTCATTTGACAGATTTACAAAAATAAAATAAATAATCCTAAAATAGTTGACAAAACAAACTTAGGAACACTGCAAAAAAAAAATGCAGCATTCACGATTCCAAAATAGTGTCATCCAAAACAATAGATTGTTCAGCCCGAGCACAGTTGGACACAAACACAAAACAAGCCACGTTCAAGTGTCATCAAAACATCAGGTGTGGGGGTTCGAGTGTTCATTTATCAGCCTCACTGCCTAGGGCGGGTGTGTGTGTGTGTGTGTGTATGTGTGTGTGTGTGTGTGTGTGTGGGGGGGGGGGGTCTGGTACTATTAACCCCCAATGTTCATTTTCTTTAACTGATAATGGTGGGGGTTTTTAAACCACTTGGATATACTTGTACAATTATACCCCCATCCTCTGGTCTTCTGGTGCCCCCCCTCTCACAATGCCCCTGGCAGTATGTATGAATAAGTGAAGACTGTTCATGTTAACATGTGCAGAGCAAAACATAGACACGACAGAAGAGAGAAAGAGAAGGGGGGGGGGGGGGGGGGTGTTGTGTGTTGGGGGGGCAGATAGACTGAAGTGATTATTAACAGTCCTTGGGGGGGTTGGTCTGGTCCCCAAGAGAGATGGAGGTTAACCACACTGAGCCTGAGGGTGTGTGTGTGTGTGTGTGTGTGTGTTTTTGTGTGTGCACTCCCCTGCTGTCATCCAAAGTCATGTATTCTTTTCTTCATTATTCATTCACTGCTCCCCAAATGTCAGCCCCTGTCAGTTCAGGTTAGACACAAAAAACAGTTATACAAGACTATAGAGGACTGTAGTGGACTGTATTAGACTGTGGACTATAGTGGAGTATAGTGGGCTGTAGTTGACTATAATCCACTATAGTGGGCTGTAACAGACTACAATGAACTATAATCCACTATAGTGGGTGTGAATCTTTCACTCACAAAACGATTTGATTCAGCGCAATTCATAAACATTAGAAAATGATTCACTACGATTTGAACTGATTTGGTTCAGTTTGATTCCATACAAATTGACAATTTAACCACAAGGATTTACTTTACTTTGTTACTGAGAACAAACATAGAAACAGATATCATTTCAAAACCGTATCCGTTTGTTTATTTAGTGTCACAGAGGCAATAGACCAGGCCTATTGAACATTCATTCACACAACATAAACTGACGAGGTCAGAGGTCAGGGGTTTGGGAAACATCTATTTTCAGCTAAAGTCAACTAAACAACTGGGGGACTTAACAATTAGTGATTAATGTTCAGACTCACCAGGGGGTCCAGTACAGGTGAACTGACAAGAAGTCATGTGACACAGAGTCCCACACAGGTCCATTTTACAAATCCGTACCCACGTACATTAGACCCGTAACCCAACATTTTCTCTACCCAGGAGCTTTGTTTTGAGGTTTAGTTTTGGTTAAAACACACACAATCAGTACATATTCACACTTAAGGGACTGATTAAGTCTCAACCTGTGTTTTGGAAATTCGTGGACGGATATAAAGCTCCATTCAAAATAAACCAATTCGGCTGTGTGGATCAACCATGGAACTGTGGTTTCATCCATGAATATGCTTTTATTTTCTCACTTCCGTGTCCACCACTCGCCCACATTTCCTTGAATGTTACCTCTGCCAGTACCTCCAAAAACAACGGTTGGAAGCTAGTTTTAACATGTACACATTTGGTCATGTTATTGTTAAGCCACGTGGCCACAGATAAAAAGAGTAGAATTAGAGATCAATGGTTGTACCTGAGGAAACCAATTCACAGCTGTAAATCTGAGCCATCGGACCATTTTGTAGTCAGTTTTATAGATTCAGGCTCCATGGACCGATTCACTGGAATCTCATACACCCCTAAAAGTGGACTGTAGTGGTCTACAATGGACTGTAGGGTTTGTAGTGGACTGCAGTTGACTGTGGTGGACTATAGTAGACTGTAGTGGACTGTAGTTGACTGTAGTGGACTGTAGTAAACTATCGAGGCAAAGGCATCTCTGGTGCTGGGCCCAGTAGTCACCCCCCCACACACATGGCCTCTCTAGTAGACTGCTCTCTTCAAGTCTTATTCTAGGGCAGCCTTGGTTGGTGGGATCAGCTGGACATTGTTCTTCATTGTGAACAGTTTCTTTCTTGCCTTACCAATGTCCTTGCACTTGCTGGTTCTGTCATAGAGGAGGATGACAAAGCGTTAAGTGGTTTCTCTCTCTCTCATGATGGTATGTCATTTGGGGTAGAGGAGCAGATGTTCAGCAGGACTTGACATGACATTCCACATTGTCCAGGCAGTCTTTTTGCCATACTCACAGTGTCGAACCCAGTCAGAACATGAATCATAGGCAGGGGTTGTGCCTTCTCTGGTCCTAGGGTAGCACCAAGTGCATGGGCTCCCAGGTAATTTAAACCCTTGACAGTAACGAATTCTAGCCAAAGCTGATACAAAGCTTCTAGTCAGAATGAGTTAGGGGTGTTGATGTTGACGGTACAAGTTGCCAAGGGTAAACCAAGTTGAAACTTGGACATGACAGAACACTTTTAAAGTTTCATACTGTCTTCCAAACATAACCGCAAAGTTAGATTATTTTTAACAGAAAGGTTCAGTGTTTGTTTACCTGCTTGACTAGTTTCAGTCACTTCTTGTAGCCTTTATCAGAATGATGAAGAATGGAAGCACAATGAGCGCTTGGTTAAAAATGGGGGATTTTAGCCAGGTGGGAGTGGGACAAATCATCCTTTTTTTTAAGTGTTGTCCATACAGACAATATTGATTTGTAAATGATTAATCAACAATTTGAACAACATAAAGTTCTTTATTTGCAGCACAGCTCTACAAGAAAGATTAGAACTTACTGAAAAGTGCTATTGCTTAAAGTGCTTCACTGAGCTGCATCTCAAGATAGATTGAAAAAAAATTTCTATGTGTCTTAAAGACTCCAAACTGAACATCTCACTGTCTGAAAATCTGAACAGCTCCACATATTATGGACTATCCTCCATTGCAATCACATGCCCCTCAGATGTACTTACATCTTACTTCATTTGGTATGTGTGTGTGTGATGCATGTGACAGTACGGTGATAACTGTTAGCACATAGCCAATACAAGTATATGTGTTACAACTAATTAGAACGTTATTAGAACGGTCACCACTCCTCTGCCCAGAAAGTTCTGACGTGTTTTCGGTTTAAGTACACCATCAAATGGATAAGCAGTGAATAGCTGATGCAAGTGTATGTATTGACAACTAATTAGAACGTTATTAGAACCTACACGGTGACGAGCACAATTCTCGGCTCTCGTGCATGACTACGTACAACCCAAACCACACCCATCTGCAGGACCTGGCATGCAAGTAGTGAGTCCTGTCTCTTGTTGATCACCTGGAGACTTGTAGAGGTGCAGACTCTTTTTTTGCTCAAGGGCTGGTTGCACCAGTGCGACCTCAAATCTTTTTAGTTGAGCTTTTGAGAAATATGTGACCTAATCAGTTGCACTCTAGAGCCCTGCCAGGAGTCAAAGTTCAGATGGTTCAATACCCAGATATTTTCAGAATATTCATGTCTACATGGGGCAGCTGTGGCTCAGTTGGAAGAGTGGGTCGTCCAATGATTGAAGGGTCGGCGGCTCTGGGCAAGACACTGAACCCTGACATAGGCTCCCAGTTGGACTTACAGAACCTTAGAAACCTAATGGTGTGTGAATGGGTGAATGTGAAGCTAATGTAAAGCACTTTGAGTGCCATGAAGTGGAAAAGCACTATATAAGTGCAGTCCATTTAAATGTGTGTGACAAATTTCATGCTTTTATCATGAAATACACAATTGTTAGTGATATTTTCATTAAGCTGTCCAGCTTAACATTCTTCAACATCTGTTTGTTTTTTAATTCAGCTGATTGTAGTTTGTTTTTATTCAGCTGACTGTAGTTGATTTTATTCAGTTGTCTTTTATTCAGTTGTTTTTAAATTCAGCTGACTATAGTGGTGAAAACAGTTCCTTCATTAGAAATTAGTCTAATGTACCATTAATGCTACAACTGAAAAACCACATGTGACCAGAACTAAAACTGTGAATAGTCCAGAAAGAAAACCTCCTCATATGTGATCATTAATATTCTTCATCTCCACTTTTTTTTTTTTTTCCTGTGGTGACTTTTCCAGTTTCATTTCAGTTTCATTTCCTAAAGGTGAACATGTAAAGGTTGACGAGTGAACATGTGACAGGTATGAATAATCACTAATGAAAAGTAATGAAAACTAATGAGGCATCTGTTCACATTATTCTGTTTGTGTGTGTGATTCTCCTGTAGAATTAACTGTCATTCTTCCTCAACCTCCACTCGTGGATTTACCAAACAACATTAATGCAGTGATTGATGTGTGTGTGTGTGTGTGGATCATCTGACTCCACCCACAGCCCACAGACACAAAGGAGATGCTGTGGGTGGAGTCACATGATCCACTCACACTGACTAGGCAGAGGAGGTTACAAAGGGAGGAGCTACACACAAAGCTACAAACTAGGCGAGGCTACATGCTAGGCTACACGCCAGGCTACATGATAGCTACACACAAGGGAACATGATAGGCTACACACTAGGCTACATGCTGGATGATACACCAAGCTAGGTGACACACTACGCTAGCCTACACTCTAGGCTAGGCTATGAGCTAGGCTACATCATAGACTGCATACTAGACTACACGGTAGTCTACACACTAAGCTCTGCTATACACTTGGCTACACGGTATGCTAGGCTACACAGTAGGCTATGAACCAGACTAGTCTGCTTGCTAGTCTACATGCTAGGCAACACACCAAACTCGGCTACATGCTACGCTACATACTAGACTAAGCTACATGCTAGGCTAGACTGTAGCTCCTTCAGTCCACTTTGTGTGTTCAGCTGTAGGAATTCCCTTCTGACATATGTCCTTTCGAATGGTTGGTGTAAAGGTCCCAGTGACCTTTGACCTACCTTTTTTTTTAATGGTCAGACTAAAGGTCACAGTGACCTTTGGCCTACCGTGTGAACATGTAAACATGTTCACACCTTCTAAACCTTCACATTGTTTGGCTGTTTGAATGGTAAATAAAGCTTTGGATGTCCTGAATGTTGTGCATGTGTGTGTCTTTTTTTGTCTGACTTCCAGTAAGTTTACGCAAAAACTATTGGATCAATTTCTATGACATTTTCAGTAAAGGTGTCCGACGTTCCATTACATTTTGGTGACTGTAGGTCAATGTCACAAAATATGTTTTCACAATGATCAAATAAAGGGCAAATCAGGAATTAATTTTTCATTTGTGTATACTCAATTTAGCGTATAGCTTCTTTTTTAGAGATAGGTCAAAGGTCATGCATTTCCTTTTCATCCCTGTATACTCAGTTTGCTTAAGTTTGATGATATTATTTATATTATTGTTTTTTTTTGCTCTTATTATTGATGTGTATTGACATCAGAACCTTGAAGGACAAATTTGAAGTCTATAGATCAGAGGTCACAATAAAGGTCCAAATTGAATTTTGAATGTAATTGTTAACTATTCACCTTAGATACTTCCAATTAGTGCCAAACTGCTGGTCTTTCAATTCAGCATCTTGTGTGTATATATTTTGGTCTAAAATGGTCTTTAACAGAAAAACCAGTGGAGGTAGAGACTTAGTTACTATTACTGACAGATAGGAAACTTGACATGGGCACAGCCTCTTTAAGGACAGCCTCATCATCATCGTCATCATCGGGTCGACCTAGGTCGGCATTGCATGACACACTTTCTCCAGTCCTCTTTGTTCGACATGGCGTTATCAAGCTCCTGTGGATTACATCCTGTGTCATCCGCCAGTTGGTCAATGTATGATCTTTCAGGTCGTCCAGGTTTTTGTTTTCCGTGAGTTGGAGTCCAGAGGAGGACGTCGCTAGCGAGTTCATTCTTGTTCCTCCAGACGTGGCCGGCGAATCTCATTCGTTGTGTTCTGATGGTTTGGCTTATAGGTGGTGTGTTGCCATATAGTTCTTCGTTCGTCGTGTGTTCTTTCCAGGACACATTCAGAGCTGCTCGAAGCATTCGTGTGTATGTGCCATCGAGTTTGTCTTCTAAGCTTGTTGTGAGTGTCCAGGCAGTAGAGCCGTAGAGAAGCACTGACTCAACCGCTGCGCGGAAGAAGTTTTTCTTCAGGTTCTTTGGTAGGTTAGATTTCCAAATTTTGTCAAGCTGGTTTAGCGCTCCCCATGCTTTTCCAATTCTTATCTCAATATCCCTTTTAGTTGATGCGATGTAACTGCCGAGATATTTGAAGTCTTCGACAACTTTAAGGAGGTTGCCATTGAGGTCGCGTATTTCAAAGGTGATATTTTCAATGTTGATGATGATATATTCTGTCTTCTTGGCGTTGATGTAGAGGCCTATCTCACTAGCTGCTTCTTCGATTTTGTGTAGGAGTTTCATTGCATCCTGGATGTTGTTCGTCAGAACTGCGAGATCGTCAGCATAGTCGACATCTGTGATGTTAACCGATTTGTGTCTGCGGCTTCTTTGGGGTTTCAGTGTGAAACCGAGTTCTGGATTTTCATCTAGGGCTTTCTTGAGCACGTAATCGAGGCAAATGATGAAGAGATAGGGTGCTAGTGTATCACCTTGAAGTACTCCTGCGATGATGTCAAAGAAGTCTGTGTTGCCATCCGGAGATCTAACCATTGATCTTGTGTTGCGGTAGAGCATCATGATTGCATTTACAGTCTCTTCAGGAATACCATAGGCGAGGAGAATCTCTTTCATTTTCCCCCGATGGATGGAATCGAAGGCTTTAGAGAAATCGATGAAGAGCATGACGAGAGGAAGGTTTTTCCTCTTTGCTTCCTCGAGGATGCGTCTGATGGTGAGGATTTGTCCGATGGTCGACCTTCCCAATCTGAAGCCGTTTTGGTTTTTCCTCAGCACTTTCTCAATAGCTGGTCTAATTCTATTGAGTAGCATCAGGTTGTAGATCTTGGCTGCGATTGCAGTCAGGGTGATGCCGCGGTAGTTAGCTGTGTAACCTAGGTCTCCTTTCTTGGGGAAGGGAAGTAGGCAGCCGTCGACCCATGATTTGATCTCTCTTTGTTCATAGATGTCATTTGTGAAACCGAGGAGGATCTCTCTTATTTCTTCATTCTTCCAGACTTCCGGTGGAATGTCATCAAGACCACAAGATTTTCCATATTGCACTTGTTTTTGGGCTTTGATAAGTTCTTTCATTTCAAACCGTCCAGTTTTGATGTTGAGTAGGGTCGATACCACCGGTGTTATTGGAGTGTCTTTGATCTTAGGTGCAGGAAGTGTGAAGGAGGTCTTCGAAGTGTTTTTTCCAGAGTTTAAGTCTTTCTTCTTCGCTAGAAGCTTTCAGTTTTGCAGTGTTGGCACTCTTTCTTCCACTGATTTCATTCACTGTTTTCCATGCAACGGCTGACTTCTTGTTGCTGGCTCCTTTCTCGATGTCGTCGATCTTATTTTGAAGAAATTCAGCTTGTTCTTTCTCATAGGTGGCGTTGAGTTTAGCTTGGGCTTCTTTGAGTTTTGTCTTATTTTCATTGCTTGGATTGGCGCTGTTTGTTTTGGCTGCTTCTTGAACCTCTTTCCGCATTCTCCCAATCTCTTCAGACTCCCAGTTGTTTCTTTTCTTTGACTTTACCTTGGGAGGAATGCATTCATTTGCTGTTGCTGAGCAGGCAGAAATGAATTTCTTGTATCTAACTGTTGCAGATTCTTGTGTTCCATCGTCCTGTAGTGCTGCATACCTGTTTTTGAGGCTGACAAAGAATTGTTTGGAAATTTCATTGTCATGTTTCAGGTAGGTCCAATCATGTCTGGTTGTGCTGGCTGATTTCTTTTTGTTGGCTCTGAGAGTTAGGCGAACCTTTGCAGTGACTATCCGGTGGTCGGAACCGACAGTGATGAAAGAGTTGAAGGCTCGACAGTTTTTGGCGCTGTTTTGCCATTTTTTGTTGATTATGATATAATCCAGTTGAGCCTTTGTGCCATTTGGTGAGTCGTGTGTCCACAGTTGTCCTGGTCGTCTTTGGAACTTTGTGTTGAGGCAGAGTAGTTTGTTTTCCGAGAGGAAGTCCTTCAGCATTACACCATTTCTGTTGGTGGTGGGATGGTATGCATGTTTGAATCCATCATGTTGACCTAGGTGTGCGTTGAAGTCTCCGCCTATGATAAGGATGTTATGCTTGGGTAGCTGCCTTGTGACTGATGATAAGTCAGTGTAGAACTTCTCGACTTCGGTTACATCTGATACGTTGGTGGGGCTGTAGCAGCAAATAACTGTTGTCTGAGGATTTCCATTAAAGGTGGCTACCATAATCCATGGGGAGATCTTCTCTACGCTGCCTAGTGCATTGTATGCACTGGAGCTGAGGAGCATACCTATGCCTCCTGTGGACGCATTTGCTGAATTTTTCCAGGCTGAGCATGTGATCAGTTTCCATTTTCCGTGCATCTGTTCCTTTGAGACTAGATCTTCGTGGATGAACCTGTGCTCTTGTAGACAGATGATTTCGTGCTTCGTGGACTCAGCACACGCGATAAGTTCAAGTATTTTGCCCTCTTTGTTAAGTGTTTGAACGTTTAGGGTACCTAGGGTCCTCTCATTCCTTCCTTTTAATAGGGGCGTGGTGGCTTCTTTGGTTGTCTTGGTTGATTTGTGTACCTCAGTAGCTGATTTTTCGACTGCAACCTGAGTTACATTAGCAGGACGCGCTCCTTGTTTGGCCGCGCGACGAGCGATGCGGGATGATTGTCTTAACTCGTGTCGTGTCATGTTTTGCTTTCGTGGCTGTTGTACGCTCGCGTTCGCCACTCCAAACGAGCATAAGCGGTGTCCAGACTCAGCTGGGTGGGTGTGCTTAACCAGGGTAGCAGTTTGTTGCTACAGTGCTTAACCACAGTGAATAGCGCGACCAGGTACAGGTTTATCAGTTACTGCTCGACTCATTCATCCAACATCCCGCTTTCCGATGTTTTTACCAATGACCCTTGGTCAGGGTTGATTTTTATCATCGAGGTTGTCTCCTCTAAGATTGATTATCTTTCGTCTGGCTCCTACCCGTTGACCTGTCTGGCTTGGTTGGACCTGCCAGGAGAGTGAACTCCGGCCAGCATAGCTCGCAGGATCAAAGGAGCACGCAAGCCACTCCACCACGTCAAGGCGATAATCATTTGAAGTGGTCTAAAATGGTCTTTAACAGAAAAACCAGTGGAGGTAGAGACTTAGTTACTATTACTGACAGATAGGAAACTTGACATGGGCACAGCCTCTTTAAGGACAGCCTCACCAGTCTGCAGTTCCACCAGAATTCCACTGAGGGATATTGACAGAGAGCAAAATGAATGTTTCCCCATGGAGCTAGACACTAGTGTCTATTTCACCTAATTGTCACTGAGAGCGCTCACATTTGAATGTAGTTTCTGAGAGTTCAATGTGGGTTTTAAGTTAAAAAAAATTACTGACCGAGTCCATATGTCCCTTTGATTTCCTGCAGGTTGAGGTCTTGTTACGTACAACATGCTAGCATTCTGCTAATGACCACTGGTTAGCCGGTGAGAGGATGGATTATGATCAGAGATACTGCTTGGTGGCTGGCCTCATACCAAGCCATAGCCTCTTTAGAACAGCCTTGACACTCACCATTCAGTCACAGCACCTTCAGGAAAACTTAAAGCCCTGGGTAATTTCTCTACAACCTTTTTCAAAAACAAGATTTGAATTACTAAACAAAACTTATATCCTGAGATAAGGGCACTTTTGGAGTATAGCTCCATAGGACTCCATTCATTCTGCACTCCAAAATCGAGTGCCCCACATGGAAAAAGCAAGAACTGCAACCAAACTGAACCCGGAAATGCACCGCGAGTGGCTATTCTGGCTATATTAGACATTCAGTGACATGGGCTTCAAAATGGTGTCATAACCTTTAACGTTGAGGGACCTTGAAAGGTCAAAATCAAGGTCACATTATGTTAAATGGTAAGTAGTTCCAAACAGAGTGATGAGAAGTACTCACTATTGTTGACAGATGGGAAACTACATGTAGGCTCCAAAATAGCATCATAACCTTTGACCTTCAGAAACCTTGAAAGGTCAAACCCATAGTCTCATATTTTCAGAAGGAGATGTCCATTAAGAGCTAAAACTTTTGTAAGGGGGCAGGGATTATTGTGCCATATTTGTTTGTATTTCTGGGCCTAAGGAGGTTCAACTCCTTGGTTTTACTGTCTGTTCTTCTCCTGCTCCTCCCCTCCTCCTCCTTTCTCTTCCTCTCTGCTCTTTCCATCTCCTCATCTTCTCCACCAAACTCTACTCTTCTGTCTGTTTGGTCAAGGGACGGTGAAATTCTTGACCAACCACCGAGCCTCATTAACCGGTTTAAGTCGGTCAGTGAGAAAATAAAACACTTGCTTCGTCGGCTCACACACGCACAGTCATTTACACGCAACGGTGGGCTTCAACACAAGTCACACTGCAGGTCAAGTGATGTTATGTTGAAAGCTCATTTTAAACCATCACATATAAAGAAAACATTTGATGTCAAAGGAAATTATGCTGCTAAATATTGTGGGGAACAAAAAACCTTACCGATCAGTTCCGGATTTAGAATTAGGTACTTGGTGGGGCAGGAGAATTGCCAGGGGGAGGACTTCTCACCTGCACCATATGGCACCATGTTTAAATCCCCAAAACTCCACCTATCGTCATATGAATTTGTCTATATATTAATCCTGGGTCATGTCACTTTATCAATCTTTATCTATCTGTCTATCTTGTTACTTTAAAAAAATGTATTTTTTGTGTCTTATTTCCTTTTACTTCTTTGTGTCTTTTTTGTTAGTTATGTGACTTGTAGCATAACATGGCTCAGTAATTACAACATCAATCTTCTGCCTTTCTGTGCAAAAGCTCTCACAAATTCATCCATATTCAACCCACTTACTCTCGCCTTTCTTTTTGCCTTTCATTCTTGCACATCTCAGTAACACAAACAGATCATCTTGGTACAAAAAAGCAAAAGGCTGATCATTCTGTCATAAGGTACAGGACACGGTCAAAAAGCTTTGCCTTCATTACTACACGCATGTCAACTGAACAGCACGTCTCTCACTCCAAACTACATGCTAACCCATAGATACCCACTAACCAGTCAAAACTCAGCACCAATAACACAGTTCTAAATCTGCACATCCAAATTATAAATAGTCCAAAACATCACCAAACATTACTGGAATGGGACCGGGGGCCTGGCCTGACCCCCAGCGGCCAAGGGGCAGTTGTGGCGTATGGTGGTGGATCAGCGTCATATCACAGAGTGAACACTTCACATCGCTATTGTTGATTTTTAAAGTGTTCCCACACTTTTGGTTTTCATGGTGTCAACTTGCTTTCCCTCTGTGTTCTGACCAAACATTCAGACTGGTGTGAAATGTTCGTACCCGATACGTTAATTGAGCGCTGCGCGAGCTCTGCGTTTGCTATTTATAAATTCCGTCTTGTATTGCTAATGCACAAGTTCACAGCGATGTGCTATGGAGAGGTCACAAAGCTTCCTCTTCATACTTTACACTACAATGTAAACGAGTTTGTGCAGTGGAATGACTGATGCAGGGTGTTTCTTTCTTTCTGTTTTTGTTTTTTTTTACCCGGCAACAGAAAATAATGACCGGACAACTCAGATGCGGTCAACCATCGGTCAAACGGTCATTGGTTAACATCTGTAGTTTGGTCCCACCTCATCTTCCTTTTACCTCCTCCTTTTCTCCTTTTGTCTCCTTTTCCTCAGTTGTCCTTTTCTTCTCCTCCTTTCGTCTCCTCTTCTCCTCCTTCTTTCTTCTCTTCTCCTCCTTCTCTTTTGCCTCCCCCTCTTTCCTCCTTTCGTCTCTTCCTTCTCCTTTCACGTCCTCCTCTTCTCCTTCTTTTGTCCCATTCTCTTCTTTTTGTCTCCTCCTTCTCTTTTGACTCCTTCTCTTCTCTTTTTTTTTCTCCTTTTCCTCCTTTCTCCTCCTCTTCTAACCTCCTTCTCTTCTCCTTTTGTCACCCCCTTCTCCTTTCACTTCCTTGTCTTCTCCTTCTTTCATCTCTTCCTTCTCCTTTCTCCTCCTCCTCTTTTCATCTCCTCCTTTCACCGCCTCTTCTCCTTTCAACTCCTTCTCCTTTGTTGTCCTGTGGTCTCCTTCTTCTTTCACCTCCTCTTTCTCCTCCTCCTTTCATCTCCTCATCCTTTCCTTTCCTCTCCTTCTCATTTCACTTTCCCTTTCTCCTTCTTTTGTCTCCTCCTTCTCCTTTCTCCTCCTGCTCTGCTCTTCCTCTCATCTCCTCCTTCTCATTTTCACTCCTCTTCTTTCCTCCTTTCATTTCCTCCTCTTCACTTTCTCCTTTCCTATTCCTCTTTCTAGCTACCCATCAAACTCCACTCTTCTGTCTGTTAAAAATGTTTGCCCCCACCTTCTCCGCCTCCTCCTCCTTTCCTCCTTTTTTTTGTTCATCTGTAACCATGGTGACCGTCAGCTGAGAAATGGCAGCCATGCCCCTTCATTAGGTATCAACACAAGCTCTGACAGCCACATAATAGCCAATAAGGCGGTGTGTCTGTGTGTGTGAGTGTGTGTGTGTGTCAGTTTTAGCATTTGTCATTATGTTGGGCAGTAAATGAAAAGGCCTCTGGGGAGCGAGCCAAAGCCTGTCGTCATGCTTCAAGGAGGCCTTTGTGTGTGTGTGTGTGTGTACACATATGGACACCTCATGTGTACTCTGCATAAAGGGAAGTTAATATCTATAAAAGGAGCCGTTTGACTGATTATGTTCAGGGTTCAAGTGTGTGTACATATTGTGCGTGTGTGTATGCGTGCATGCACACGCATGTGTGTGTACATATTGTGTATGTACATATTTCAGGTAGAGGGGATCAATACACCCTGAATGTTTTTTTTTCTATTTATTTATGTTAGGGCTTTAAAATGATTACAATTTTTAATCAGATTAATCACAGGTTTGATTTGGATTATTATTAGATTATTTTCATTCATCGTAATCAAAGCAAGCACTTTATGCTGGTTGACTGTTCTGTCTTAGGTTTTTTGTGATTTTTTTGTCAAATTTCCTACAAAGTACACAGAGAAACACACAAAATGTGGAGAAAAAAATATACGAAATATTCTAAAATTCACTAAAAACATAAAAGGAAGTAATGAAAAATACAAAACATATCCAAAACCATATCCAAAATCTCCAAAACGCCAAATATTTGATAAAATATACAAAACATGCACAAAATATTGTGTGCTGTTAATGTGTTTATTCAACACCTTAAACAGTTTCAACAAAACAACTGCTCTTCATTTAATTGTGTTAAAATGTTTAATCACATTAATAATATGATGGATTAAGCTTGTGTTAATGTGTTAATTTTGATTTTGAACATACAAATAAACAAACAAGGCAAAATGAAATAACATTATCATGTCTGTTATCATGCCGTTGTTTAGTCCGTGATTGCTGGTACCTTGTCAAAATGGGCATCCCATCACATCGGGCTCCCAAGTGCTTCTGAGCATATGCATTTCCACCAAGCGTTTCACAGAGAAAAAAAAACATGTCAGTTTAGGCATCCCCAGTCAGATGTGCAATTTGCTTGGACACTGGACATAAGTAACACTTTGAAGGTATATTTAATTTATCCTGCCTTTGACCAGTAAGCAATCACATGCATACAATTGGTTGGATATTGACGTCAGTAAGTAAGTTGTGCATGATATAACGTTATGTAGTTACGTGAGTTGACTGGGTGTTATCGTTCACTTAAACATTTGTGTGTGTGTGCAAGCATGCGTCTGTGTACACCGACTTTGATATAGCCAAAAACTGTAAACATGCACCCCAGCTTTCAGAACTACACAGAGTCTACATAAAGTAAACAAAAACCGTTAACCAGGTGGACTGGTTGACCTGGAATAAACAAGGTAAAAAAAAAACCCTGGTCAATTTTGGCTGCTGGTAGCTCATTTTGACACATTTTGATAGACACATCTGTCATTTTATGCATCCGGGTGCTTATTCTGACAGGGATGCTCATTTTGATAGAACAGCGATTGTTTTGTTCATTATGTTGTGTTTGTTGACTGTTATCATGGGGTTGTTGAGTCCATTATCGTCCAGTTCATTATCATCCGGTTGTTTAGTCCATTATCATCCAGTTGTTTAGTCTGTCATCATCTGGTTGTTTAGTTGGTTATGGTGTGTTTGTTGACTGTTATTATTGTGGTTCTACCAACTGTGGCTCAGTTGTTAGAGCGGGTCGTCCAGTAACTGAAGGGTCATTGGATGACCCGCTCTGGACAGCCAGAGCTGAGACACGAACTCTGAAGAACAATATCCTTGGGCAAGACATAAAACCCTGAATTGTTCTCCCAGTAGGTCTGACAGAACCTTGCTTTGCAACAGCACCTACTGGTGTGTATGAATGGGTTAATGTGAGGCATGTAAAGTGCTTTGAGCACCATGAAGGTGGAAATTAACTTCATAAGTGCAGTCAGTTGTTGAGTCTGTTATCATTTGGTTGTTTAGTTTGTCATCGTCCGGTCATTTAGTTTGTTATCACCTGGTTGTTTAGTTCGTTATCATGCAGTTTTATCCTGCTCCTATCTGCATCTCCTGGTTCCTCTCTCCTCCTCCTGCTCATCTCCTCTTCTATTGATCATAGTGTCTCCCAGTTAAATTACTGATGCTTATCTTTTATTCTACTGCATCAATCCTTTCCTCCTCCACCTCTTCCTCCCCCTCTTCCTTCTCCTCCTCCTGTCTCATATGTGTTTGTTGAATGCACAGGAAGTCTGTTTTATTCCATCTATTATAATGTGTGTATATTACTTGACACTCAGTAATAGTGTAACTTAAAGTACTTTATTTGTCATTATACACTGTGCAATAAAATTTGTCCTTTAGATTTAACCCATTCTTTTTTTGATGCCGTTGGGATACCTGTAAGGAGCAGTGGGTAGCCATGGGCAGCACCCTGGGACCCATCTCCTGCTGTAGACCAAGGCTAATGGTCAGTCACCTGGCTGGACGATGTTGGGTGATACCAGAAGAAACCCATCCAGATATGGGGAGAAAAACATGCAAACTCCACACAGAAAGGCCTGCACAATTGAACCTGGGTCTTCTTGCTGTGAGGCAAAAACCACTGTGCCGCCGTGTGCCTGTGGAAGAAAAAACTCTACTTTTTTATTGTTTCAGCTTCTATTTCTTCATCAGTCACACAGCACTAGTTCACATTTATTGAAGGAGAATATGTGGGTGTGGTCTGTGTAGGCGTGGTCTGACACAGCAATCGTTCATGTTTATTATTTCACTGGTGCCATTGATGTCTATAGACATCAAACATGTTTGTTTGGTGGGAGGGACAATAGAATAGAATTTGATTAACTGACAAACAATATATGAACAGTCAACAGTAAATTAACATACTGTATATATATATATATATATATATATATATATATATATATATATATATATATATATATATATATATATATTATAATGATAAACAGGAAATGATCTTTAACAAATATATATTATGATGAATGAATGAATGAACAGGACCAATAGGTGGAGGTGGTAGAATGAGGGAGAAGAAGGAGAATTAAAACTGCAAGCAGTCTCAAAGGCCTTCGCCATCCCTCGCGACCGCCGCGCCTGGCAACCGCCTCCCCACACGATGTCCGATTCAAATTTCAGCCAAATCGGTGTTTGTATGCCCGATCTACAGCCATTTTAGTAAAGGTGACTTTTTAGGGGGCACTATAGAGCAAAATTATTATTTATATTGATAAAATGGTGTAGGACCAAGAGATAGGCATCTGAGTCAAATTTCAAGCAAATCCGTGTTCATGTGTCCGATCTACTGCCATTTTACTAACAGTGAATTTGACAAATCTGTAGGGGGCACGATAGTGCGAAATAACCATTTCATATGACACATAAGTGTAGACCTGGGAGACAGACATCGGAGTCAAATTTCAGCCACATCGGTGTTCGTATGTCTGAACTACAGCCATTTTCTTACAAGTACATTTCTAGGGGGTGCTGTAGTACAAAATCAGAATATCTTTAGATAAATCGATGTAGACCTGGGGGATAGACATCAAATTTCAGCCAAATCTGTGTTCGTATGTCCCAGGTGAAGCAATTTTGTAGCGATAATTTTTCCCGAAAACCTAGCAAACTTTGCGACAGCGTAGCACAAAAATTATGCAACTTTTCCAAAAAAATGTGATAACTTTTAATGTTCCACTTGTCTAGATCGTCTTCTCATTTGGCCAAACGGCCTAGGAAGAGTTTGTTAAATTCCAATGACAGCGAAAATCCATGACTCAAAATGTTTCAAATTTTAATCCAAGATGGGGGACGTCCTGTTGGTTATGATGCGCGTGGCCATCATAAGGTTTATTGTTCATCATCATATGACGAACAGGTGTACTGATTTTCATAGCTCTAACTTCACTAGGGTGTGATCTGGCCTAATACAAATTATCTTCATTATTCTGTGACGTGCACATGCTCGGACACAGCTCGTTACCGTGAATGTGTGAGTAGGTGTGAGTGGTGCGAGTCGTCCCTGGCGATCACAGCGGACTCAATAGGCCTTGCGTCGATGTGGACTCTGACTAATATAAAATCTTTCGACCTGCTCCACATCACTGTGGGGTCAGAGGTCACATTTGACACACTTACACTCATGTCAGTGACCCTGACTGGCCGTGGCCCATAGACTCCCATTCATTCTGAACAGGAGTAAATATGCCGTGTGTGTGTGTGACGTGCACATGGTCGGACACGGCTCGCCACCATGAATGTGTGAATGTGTGTGAGTGGTGCGAGTCGTCCCTAGCGATCGCGCCCCTGGCATATTTCGTCCCTGGCTATCACAGCAGACTCAATAGGCCTTGCGCCAACGTTGTCCGCAGCGAGGCCTAAATAGTGAACAATAACAGTTAACACAGTTTATGTTAGAACAGAGAAGGTTTAGAGAAAAACATTGTTAGATCAATGAAAACGGAGACAAAAACACCATTAAAAGAGAGGCTTCATTAAATCAACTGGAGAGAATAAAAATCTTCTAAGGTCAAAGGTCACAGCCATGGAGTCACCCACACAGCCCAGGTCAGACCCAACACACCAAACAGACCCATCACAGCAACCACACCAATACGCCAACTACACCCACACGCCACCCTCACCCCAACCACCACCCAACACACCAACCACACCCACAATGCAATTTAAATTTTATTTATAAAGCCCGAAATCACAACAAAGTCGTCTCACAGGGCTTTACAGGAACACAATCAATTACAGAGATATATGAAAAGTCCCAAACATCCCCTGTCCTTAGACCCTCCTTCTCAGCAAGAAAAACCTTCAAAACCCAGTGGGAAAAAGGATGAAATCTTGAGGAGAACCACACTGAAGGAGAGAGCCACTCCCATGGACAGACAGGCTATAGATGAACGTCCATTTATAAATGAAGGGGGGTGTGGTCCAGACACCAGACAGGCGAGGGAGGAAATCCAGGGATAGAGTTCAGCACAGGCAAGTCTCTGCCAGATCCTGTCATCCATGGTTCCCATGCAGACACTGTCAAGAGAGCCACCAATTCCCCCGGGGGGACGAAGTCTGTTTTCTGAAAAGACTTGGTATGTAAGGTAGGTTATAGACATGACAAATACAGACACAAGAGAGAGAGAGAGATAGCAAGAGAGAGAGATCGAAAGAGAAAGAACTCAGTGCCTGTACTTCCCCTAGCATTCTAGCTCCTAGGGCAGCTTAGACTGAACTGTGACTTCAGTTTATTTTTATCTAACCTGACCATAGACTTTCTCAAACAGGAATGTTTTCAACCTAATTTTAAATGTAGAGACTGTGTCGGCCTCTTTAACATAAAATGGAAGCTGATTGCATAGCTAAAGGCTCTAGCTCCTACTGTACTTTTAGAAACCCTGGGAACTTTCAATAGACCTGCTTTCTGAGAACAAAGGTTGTATTGGGCTGGTATGGAACCAGATCATCTTTAATATCCATACCATTAATGGTTTTATATGTAAGGAGGAGGATTTTAAATTTAGTTCTAAACTCAACTGGAAGCCAGTGAAGGGCGAGGAGCACAAGGGTGATGTGCTCTCCTCTGATGCGCTTAATAATCTTGCTGCTGCATTTTGAAACAATTGAATGTTTTTTTTAGGACACACTACAAGTAAGGAGTTGCAATAATCTAATCTAGATGTCATGAATGCATGAATGAATTTTTCCACATAATTTTTAGACAGAATGTTCCTAATTTTGGCTATGTTGCACAAGTGAAAAATGGCTGCTCTGCATGTTTGGATAATGTGTGAATGTGCGTGTGTTGGACACGTGTACTTAGTTTATCTATTTGCCTGGTCTGATGAGGTTTAATCAATAAATATAGCCGTGTAACAATGAAAGTTAATGCCATGATTTCTAATGAAGTTACCTAAAGGGAGCATACATATATATATATATATATATATATATATATATATATATATATATATATATATATATATATATAATGTAACGTGAACAAATTATGCCCATAGTACCCTTGAGGCATGCCATAACTAACTCTGGAGAATGGTTGATTGTTGATTAACATTAACAAATTCGTACGGATTAGATAAATATGATGTAAACCAGCAGAGGGCTGCTCCTCTAATGCCTATATCACATTCTAATCTCTGCACTAAGATACTGTGGTCAATGGTATCACTGCACTAAGATCAAATAAAACCAAGATCAATACTAATCCATCATCAGCGGCTAATAATAAGTTTGTTTGTAAGCAGGTTTGTACAAAAATTACCAGACCACTTTCCATGAAATTTTCAGAAAAGGTGTGAGGTGGTCCAGAAGAGATCCCATTAAATTTAGGTGAATGTAGGTCAAAGGTCACAGCCACCGAAAATGTGTATTTGTAATGATGACAGGGCAAATCAAGTCAAATGTTTGCGTGGTCGGTGGGGTTTGTTGTGCCGGACAACACTTGCTTCATCAGTCGCTGCATTTCTATTACCCTTGGACATGCGCAAAATGTAAATAGTGCTATAAAAACTAGTAATGGAAATACCTGAATTTCGAAAAAAAAAAATTACTCAAATATCAATAAAAAGTTTTTACGCTTTCATGAGATGGTTTTCAGATGTTTTGATATTCTAATATATTGCAAAAGTGCAATGGAAACACTTTTTCTGTAATTATACGTCACAGGATGTGACATACATGGTCAAACAATCACTTCTCTCGGAGTGAAGATGGCACGTTACACATGGACAGAGGAGGAGACGGGAAGCTTTTCTTAAAATAATTCACGAGAAATACATGACTGCCATTTTAGAGACAGCAAACAGACAAAGGTCTATCTTCCAGTAGTGAAATCTCCCACGATGATATTTCACGAGAGTTACAATGCTCTTGCCCAAAACAACTGTCGATAGAAAAGTGTTCAAAGTGCAAATATACTTTATCAAAATTTAGGAATATTGCTATAATACCTTCAGAGACTTAATTGATGGTTTTGGGTTCGTACAGCACGTCAATAAGGAAACACATATTCATCACCACATATTAGACCTAGTTATATCATATGGGATTGAAGTAAGTAATCTAGATGTCATTCCACAAAACCCACTTCTCACTGATCACTCATTAGTTATTTTTCATTTTCCAACTGATCATGTGCAAGAAATCAAGGAGAGAAGTATATTTAAACAAAATCTTTCAGAGAGCTCTGGATCAAACTTCAACTTCAAATCAATTGCTCACCAGTCACTAAGGGCTTTAAATGAAAGGTATATTGGTGGACTCAGACATGACCTGTGATGATTTTGTTGACTGTTTCATGCACACCCTGAGAAACTCCCTTGATATCGCAGCACCACTTAAACAGAAGATTATTAAATCTAATCATTCATCACCCTGGTTTACAGCAGAAACCTGTATCCTCTAACAGAAAACTCGGAAATCCGAGCGCATATGGCGTCGTACTAGAACGGATGAGGCAATGGTATCATGGGAAAACAGCTTATCTATCTATAAAAGAGCTCTGACTAGAGCGAAAACCGCATATTTTTCATCCTTAATTGAGGCTAATAAGTCAAATTCAAAGTTTCTTTTCAATAATGTTGCCCAGCTAACTAACTCTCATAGTTCGCTCAACAAAGAAATTCCGACTTCTCTTACCTGTGATGGCTTTCTAAAATTTTTTAATGAAAAAATTCTATCAATTAGAGACCAAACTGAACAAAATTGTAAATTGCATAGGATTAGGACAGGGTATTATTGCTGACATTCTCCATCCGATGAAAACTCTACATAGCTTCACCCCGGTAAACGAGATGGAAATCTCAGCTATTATCATGTCTTCCAAACCGTCTACCTGCCCCTAAGATCCAATTCCCACAAAACTGTTTAAGGAGACGTTGCCTATTGTCTTAAAGAGCACACTAATTATTTTAAATATGTCTTTAGAAAAAGGTGTAATGCCACACGCATTTAAGTGTGCAGTCATTAGGCCTCTTCTGAAAAAACATGACCTTGACTCTGACAATTTAGCTAACTACAGGCCTATCTCCAACCTGCCTTTCCTATCTAAAGTCTAGGAGAAAGTGGTAGTAAAACAACTTAATCACCACCTCCAATTAACAGTTCATATGAAATATTCCAATCCGGTTTTAAACAACATCACAGCACAGAGACTGCCCTATTAAAAGTTACTAGGGACCTGCTCATTGCTGCAGATAGAGGTTTCGTGTCAATTCTAGTCCTACTTGACCTTAGGTCTCCTCAAACTGTCTCTTCATTTAAATCAGGCCTGAAAACATTATTGTTCACTGGAGCTTTTACTTAGATTATTATTTGCTTTAAATGTTTTTATGTCTTGATTTTAATTGTCTTTTAATGTATCTTTATAATTTTTATTTTCTTCTGCTTCTGTTTTTTGTGTAAAGCACCTTGAATTGTCCTGTACATGAAATGTGCTATACAAATAAATTTGCCTTGCCTTTGCCTTAGTGCGGCCTTTGACCACGACATCCTTATTCAAAGACTGGAAGGGGAAGTCGGTATTGGAGGCACTGTACTTTCCTGGTTCAGATCATATCTTGCTGATCGATATCAATATGTTCACGTAAATCAGAAATCATCAGAGCGTACCAGAGCTCGATACGGGGTACCGCAGGGATCTGTGCTTGGACCGATGCTATTCCCATTATATATACTGCCTCTTGGTAGTGTAATTCAAAAACACAACATTAGCTTTCACTGTTATGCTGATGACACACAGCTCTACCTGTCATTGAAACCTGATCAGACGATCAAATCAACTCACTTAATGCCTGTGTGTGCGACATAAAGAAATGGATGGCCTCAAATTACCTTCTTCTTAACGCTGATAAAACTGAGATATTGGTCATTGATCCACTACACACAAGTGATTTACGGTCCCTTCAGTCATTCTCAATTGATAACACTGCTGTGACAACTAACTCCACAGCCCGAAACTTGGGTGTGATATTCAATCAGGACCTTTCTTTCAAAACACATTTAAAACAGATCTATAAGAATTATTTTTTCCATCTGCGCAGTATTGCTAGAATTCGACACATACTGTCGAGATCCAATGCTGAGAAACTTGTTCATGCATTTGTGTCATCTAAGATTCCTGCAATTCATTATTTGTTGGTTTACCACAAAACCGCTTGAAACCCCTTCAACTCATTCAAAATGCTGCGGCAAGGGTGTTGACAGGAACTTGGCATAGTGACCACATAACTCTGGTGCTGAAATCACTCCATTGGCTCCCAGTCGACCTTAGAGTTAAATTTAAACTTCTTCTGCTAACCTATAAGTGTGTCAATGGTTTAGCCCCTGTTTACCTTCAGGATATATTATTACCCTATGAACCAAGTAGGTCACTTCGTTTGCAGGGGTCAGAACTGCTGGCCCTACCTCACTTTTCAAGGAAGACACTTAGAGAAAGAGCTTTTGCCTATCAAGCTCCATCCCTGTGGAACAACCTTCCTCTGTATGTTAGACAGGCCGACACAGTCAACAATTTCTGTTCAATGCTTAAAACTTTTCTTTTCGACCAAGCTTTTGTTTAACCAGTTGTGATTACTCCTACTTCATTGTCTGATTCTTGAGGATTTTCCTGCTTTAATATGCTGATGTTGTTGTTTTGTTTTTCTGTTTTATTGTTAAATTGTACCCCTGATGTAACCCCTGATTTTTTGTGGCCCTTTGAGACGGCATTGCCGTGATATTGGGCGGTATAAAAATAAATTTGATTGATTGATTGTTTTGTGTAAAACTGTAAGGGAAAAGCAGCTAGTGTCTCTCTCTCTGCCTCAACTTGTTCCAGTTTCATTTCTTTCTTTGTCGTCATCTCTGATTCTTGTTGCTTCATAGATATAAATAACCTTTGTATTTTAATTCTTTTCGTGTTTTTGTTTCTTCATAGATGTAAATAACTTTTATATCTTTACTTTTTCTCTGTTTTTGTGTTTTTTCCTAATGAAAGAAGATAATTTATACTTTATTGAGGTGGTTTCAATGATTATGTAGTTATTGAACAGTAGCCATATTTGTGAATTGTAGTTATTGACTGAAAATGATCCCGAACTCTGGCAGCCAATGAGTTAATGGGTGGATGTAGATGTTTTATGGTGAATTATTGATGTTTTTATGGTGAATCCTGTGTTTATGGTGAATCATCTGTGCACCTTTACTCTACAGTTTTTTTGTTTTGACTTCAATCCTTCATCTTTGTGTTTCTTCTGTGGCTGATGTTTATATTTTTAAACCACGGTCTGTGACCATGTCCTGGTCCACTGCTGTTCCCACCCACTCATGGAAGCTCCACCCCTTCAGCTCCACTCCACACACACATCTATCACCTGGATTCTGTGAGCGTTTCCCATCATGCAACAGTGGCCATTTACTGTCTGGTCCCTGAAGGTCATTTCACTGATGACAAACATCAGGTGATCCAGACCATAGCATCAACTGATCTGAACCACAGTATCAGCTTATCTAGACCATAGCATCAGCTGATCTGGACCACAGCAGGGGGTCTGCCTTGGCATAGATCTGTGCTCTCAGAGTGCTTTTTCTAGTTATTAAAATTATACACTCTGTCACTGTCATGGTCCAGTAACTGGTCTGAAAGCTTTATCTCTTGTGTCCGTCATTTCCACACTGGGTATTTTATCATTTCTAATGTGCTAGTGCTTGGCCTACTGAGCTCTTCACAGAGGCTTTAGATGCTTTAGTAAACAGTGTTTCACCAAGTGCTTCATTATATTAATGCCTTTACATGTAAATGCCTTTAGACACCTATATCATATGACAGAAACTGGAACTTCTTGTGAACTGTAACCACACGTTCCACTTTGATATGTCGCTGTGTCTGCACTGCTGCGTGTGTGTGCTTCTGTTAACAGTGGACAGAGAGTGTAATTAAACAACAGTTGCATATATGCATGGTACAGAAATATGGTACCAAAATTTGTGTCAGATTTCGGTTTGGTTACTACAGTTGATGTTTGCCACTGTTCCATATCTATATGACTTTTGGTACCAAACCCTAGACAGGTCACTGAGACACCAGGGAATTGTATTCACTGGTAGAAAAAGGCTATAATATGTCCCCTTTAACACAATTAAATGGAACAGTTGTTTACAGTCGAGACCAGTCGATTAATCAGGCCGATTATAGTATATTATATATCAGTGATTAATCAGCATCGGCCAACATGCAGCTGATTTATGGACTTTTTTCACTTGGAGATTCTGCTGCTGCTCCTGTGTGTGTGTGCCGAGTTAGAGGAAAAGTAAAGCCTCAGCTTGTCTTTTCCTTCTGCTCAGACAATCTTACTGTCACCACCCCACCCAACACACACACACACACACACACACACACACACATACGCACAGACAGTGTTTAGCTTTTATTGTTTATTCTACTATTGAAAGAGTAATTCAGGTTCTCAGGAAAATCATCATTTATCAGTTAATTGTTAATTGACTGATAAGGTCAGCCAACTAATGATGAATGAATTGATGGATAATTTGCATAGTTCACATAATGACACTATTCTAACTGTCTTCTTCTCTTGTAGTAGAGGGGCAACATAGCTAACCTATTGTGCATTTTAATATAAAGCACCAACATTGGCCCAGATCTAGACTGATAATGAGCACTTTTGGATATTGAGCCACCTAACATTTTGTCTTGAACAACCATTTTTCAAGGTGATTGCCAATCGTGTTGTTTAAAAATTGAGTTAAGCATAGAATTAGACACACTTGATAAAAGTTAATGTTCTTTGTGTCTATTTCTATAGTTCAGGATCTGCTGAAGTCAGTTTTTGTGGTTTCAGTCTCCTCCGAAGTCAACATTTTTGATTTGATTCAAGGTTGCGCTCAAAAATGTCACTTTCTGTTCATACTGTGGAACAAGACATCAACATAAATATGCTTAATGTCACCTTTCTAAATATATTTACTGAAAATTTTTATATGGCAGTTGTTTTCCAACCCCAGGTTTAAAACATGGCAACATTAACTCTTTTCTGACAGTTTATGAAGTAATGTCACTGGCTCATGGTGATCAGAAATCATTCCTGTGCACAGTTTCCTTCACACCCACACAGACTGGTGTGTTGAAGGTTGACTTGTTTGCACCTTCACACCACACAGACCTTCTTGCATTTGCAGGAGACCAGTTCATAGCAGCCAGCATTCTAATTACCCATCTGCATTCTACAATTTGCAGAAATATTTTCAGATTCCAGAAGAAAAATTTAATAACTTGGAAGTTTTGTAGAATAAAAAATCCCAGGCTTGAGATGCAATGTATCACCATTTGTCAAACCAGTGACATTATAATCTGTGTGGCTGTAATGGAAATGTATTGTGCCTTAACATTTGAATAATTTTTTTATTCTTTGTATTATTACTTTGTTTTTGTAATTCACCTCTGAGAGTGTTTACTGTTGACTGTGCTTAATCCAGGGCCGGTTTAAACCAGTCAGCACCTGTTTTTATTGGTAGTTGTATTAGTTGAAGGTTGTCTGGTTATTATCCCTACCAAACTTCCTGTGTCTTCCTTTTATTGCTAGCCATATCTGTATAAGTACATGTGTCTCTCCTTAGTCTGGCAGAGATCTCTCCACATACATGCTCCTGTGTGTGTGTGTGTGTGTGTGTGTGTGCGTGTGTGTGTGTGTGCTCTGTGTTGAACAGAACTTATTATAATGATTATTCTAAAGATCATTCTGATTCCTGCTTCGTCCTTAATTAAAGTGAAATAATTCTGAAACACGGCATATAGCTGGTGGTGTTTTCAAGCTGATAATACATGTCCATATAAGGCCATATGGGGTGAAAGTTAAACTGTATTTAAATTTTTAAAAGAAAAAAAATTACAACTAGAGACATACAGGATTGAACTGTAACATCAAAATTTAACCAATGACTTACTGACCAGTCTGTCTGACAAACACATAAACTGTGAAACCAGATCACTCCTCCAACTTATAAAACTATTATCATTATTATTATTATTATTATTATTATTATTATTATTAAGCTAGCACCGCACCTCATGTCACCAGTTGAGGAATTTACATACACCAGTTACCCATTTGTAGTTGATATTAAAATGACAAACTCTGTCACTGTCATGGACCAGTCCTTCACAGTAGCTGGTCTGAAGATTTATCACTTGGGTCTGTCATTTCTACACTGGGGTATTTAAATGGTCTGCACTTGTATAGCGCTTTTCCACCTTCATGGTGCTCAAAGCGCTTTACATTAGCTTCGCATTCACCCATTCACACACACACACTCATACTAAGTCAGGGTTCAGTGTCACAGTGACACTTGGACTTGTGGACAGCCAGAGCCAGAACGCGAACCGCCAACCTCTCGGTCATTGGGCGACCCAGTCTACCAACTGAGCCACAGCTGCCCTTATTTACATTTCTAATATGCTATTAGTACAGTGCTTAGGCTACTCAGCTCTTCACAACATCTTTAGTAAACACCGTGTGTCACCAAATGTTTCATTAAATTAGACATATTCCTGCCTTTGCATGTAAATGTCTTTAGACACATGTAGCATATGGAAGAATCAATCAAATGTATTTTTATACCGCCCAATATCACGGCAACGCCGTCTCAAAGGGCCGCAAAAAATCAGGGGATACATCAGGGGTACAAATTAACAATAAAACAGAAAAACAAAACAACAACATCAGCATATTAAAGCAGGAAAATCCTCAAGAATCAGACAATGAAGTAGGAGTAATCACAACTGGTTAAACAAAAGCTTGGTCGAAAAGAAAAGTTTTAAGCATTGAACAGACAATTGTTGACTGTGTCAGCCTGTCTAACATACAGAGGAAGGTTGTTCCACAGGGATGGAGCTTGGTAGGCAAAAGCTCTTTCTCCAAGTGTCTTCCTTGAACAGTGAGGTAGGGCCAGCAGTTCTAACCCCTGCAAACGAAGTGACCTACTTGGTTCATAGGATAATAATATATCCTGAAGGTAAACAGGGGCTAAACCATTGACACACTTATAGGTTAGCAGAAGAACTTTAAATTTAACTCTAAGGTCAACTGGTAGCCAATGGAGTGATTTCAGCACCAGAGTTATGTGCTCACTACGCCAAGTTCCTGTCAACACCCTTGCCGCAGCATTTTGAATGAGTTGAAGGGGTTTCAAGCGGTTTTGTGGTAAACCAACACATAATGAATTGCAGGAATCTATCTTAGATGACATAAATGCATGAACAAGTTTCTCAGCATTGGATCTCGACAGTATGTGTCGAATTCTAGCAATACTGCGCAGATGGAAAAAAAGGAGGTGGAACTTCTTGTGGACTGGAACCACACATTCCACCTTCTCACCTTTGACATGTCACTGTGTCAACAACAGCTGCATATATGCATGGTAGCGAAATATGGTAACAAATTTCACATTATATTTTGCTCTGGTTACTACAGTTAATGTTTGCCCCGGTTCCATACCTATACTGACTTTTGATACCCAACTCTACCTGGAACATTTTCCCCTTTTCCCACAGCATAAAAACTACATAGTTCCTAGAATCTTTTTTGCTCCTACTCACAGGCAGCATTTTTTTTTAGTTCTCTAGGAACTGACATAGGTGTTTGGTGATTGGTAGAGCCGAGACCACACCTATTTCTGCATCTTGCAGTACCGCCATCTTTAAAACCACCTGTGTAGCATCAGCTGTGTGTTGGAAAAATCATTTGGAGAAAGCATGTGATAAATGGAATGACAACACGGTTCTCGTTTTGGGTTAATCGGGGTGTTGATTAGAGCTATGACATTAGCATACGTCGTAGTATCACCTGCTGCTGGATTTTTCATCTCCTAAATCTCTGTAAACTCCTCCATTCTTCACATTAGACAGTGTATTTGACCACAATTAACATTCCTGTGATACAGAACATAAACGCTGTGGCCTCCTCATTCTGTATTATAGCTTATAGTAGCAGCTGGCCTCCTCATTCTCTATTCTAGCTCTCGTTTTGCTGTCTTCTACTTGCCTCCCTGTCATTGTTTTTTCAATTGTGAAATAAAATATAAACTTTTTTCCTTTCCAAAAGATGTCCCAACCATAAAACTGTGGGAAGCATTTATTTTTGCTGTCCAAATGGAACATAATACAATGTAATGTGAGATTGAAACATATTAACATGCTCGATTCCTCCCGGTTCAATAGTGAGACTGAAAAGTGTGTGGCTTGATAGCTCTGTGTACAGTAGCCTATGTTAGCTTATCAGTATCACACAGTAAACAAATACACATGTGGGAGCAGACCTGAAAACCTCACTCTGCCTCTTGCTCTGTCCCCCCCAAAGGCAACAATCAAGCATTTCAGGCATAGACAGATTATAGAGATTTTTGAGCTGGAAATCTTGCAAAGCTACTCTGGAGGTGCTCAAAATTCAAATAATGATAGTTAAAAGTAAGTATAATAAGTTTCCATTAAAGAATACATCACTGTGATGGATGTTGGCATCACATTGAACCCTCCCATGGTTCCTTCTGTCCTGTCAGAATGCAAACCCAAAGGTTCAATAGGAACTATGTAGTTCTAAGAACTACTTCTTAGAACTAGAACTAAGTTCCAAGCACTACTCTGTGGAAAATTGTCTATATTGTGCATTTGTAAGGCTAACAAAGATGAGGAAGGTTGCCATTATAGTTGGATTCTTGAGGTGGGTACATCATAGTCAAGCAAATCCTACAGCCAACATGATCCCTACAACTTGTGGTTGTACTACTTGTAGTAGTTGTAGTGTGAGGGAGGGGGTTGAAAGACTATTGGGGTATGATGGAATGATAACTTTGTTGCAGAGAAGTTAAAAATTAGAAGAACAGTGAAGGAATACAGAATTATATTAATACCATGGGTTACAAAGTTTTATACACTGTCAATATAGGTATTATTAGGTTGAGAAGGATGTGGAGTGGAGGCTTGGGGATTTTCAGAAAGTATTTACAAATTGCAGAAGAAAATTTTGACAACTTGCCATATTGCAGAAAACTGGAAAAAAATATTTGAACCACTGGCAGCTCTTGGCAGCTTCTGGCAGACTCGTACAGTACAAGCTCTCATCGTTCTTTGTCCAAACCCAGCTGGTCAGGGAGGACAGTTCTAGTTCCCAGCTTTAGTTTACAACTGTTTTGTTGAAAGTGTTGAATAAACATGGTAATAGGATATATATATATATATATATATATATATATATATATATATATATATGTGTATATATATATGTGTATATATATGTGTATATATATATATATTCATCTGTTTGAATATGTTTTGGATATGTTATCACATTGTCTGATTTTTGTGTGTGTTTTAGAAGAGTTTTTGAATATGCTTTGGATTTTTCATGGCTTTTTTTGTGTGCGTTTATTTTTTTGTGAATATTTGTTGATTTTAACTTGCTTTGTATATATTTTTCTCTGCATTTTCTTTTGGGGGAAATTGGACTACAAACCCCAAAGTGATTAATTGAAATTAACCCCAAACAATCTTGCAATTAATCTGATTAAAAAATGTAATAATTTGACAGCCTTACTTTTAATCAGATTAATCATAATGCATCATACATGAATAATAATGACTAAGTGAAAAGCTTGCTCCGTCAGATGTAACTAAAAGTAGAAAACAAACATTAACCTTTAGTTTTTCTTTTCTGCACAGCGAGAGAAGAAAACGTGGCCACCTTCCGGGGTTCAGAGTACTTCTGCTATGACCTGTCGCAGAACCCCATTCAAAGTAGCAGCGACGAGATCACCCTTTCCTTCAAAACGTGGCAGCGCAATGGCCTGATCTTGCACACTGGGAAGTCCGCAGACTACGTCAACCTGGCACTGAAGGATGGCGCCGTGTCACTGGTCATTAACCTGGGCTCCGGAGCCTTCGAGGCCATCGTGGAACCTGTCAACGGGAAGTTCAACGACAACGCCTGGCATGATGTCAAAGTCACACGCAATCTGCGCCAGGTACCCTGCTTCTGACCTCTGACAATTTGCAGCTGGTACGGTAACCTTTTTCTGGTTGTAACAGACAAATACTGACAGGTGAAAGTGGGTAACCTCTTACCCCACATCAATTTATGGTCATTTGAGCTACTGGTATGATTGGAGCTGGTATGGTACCCTGCTTCTGATCTCGGACAAAATGTACAGTACCCTGCTTCTGACCTCTGACAAACTGCAGCTGGTGCAGTACCCTGTTTCTGACAGGGCACTGTACAATCTGCGGATGGTACAGTGGCCTGTTTCTGATCTCTGACTATGTCTACCTGGTATGGTACCCTGCTTCTGACCTCTAAAAATCTGTAGTGGGTTCAGAACCCTGCTTCTGACTTCTGAGAATCTCTAGCTGGCATGGCACCCTGCTTCTGATCTCTGACAATCTTTAGCTGGTGCATTACCCTGCTTCTGACCTCTGACCATCTGCAGCAGGTACAACACCTTGATTCTTACCTCTGAAAATCAGCAGCAGGTACAGTACGCCGTTTCTGGTGGTAACAGACAAATACTGACGGTTGAAAGTGGGTGAATAAGTGTAACTTCTGACCCCACATCAGTTTATGTTCACTTGGCTTTGTTTTGGTTTATGAAACACACTGACCATGATCTTCATTTGTTTCTCATTCACCATCTGTCTGTCCCTCCAACATGATTCGTCCATCCATCCATCATCCGTCCGTCCATCATCCATCCATCCATCATCCATTCCTGGAACCATCATATGTCTGTTCATCCATTGTCCATCCATCACACCTTCTGCTGACCAGTCAAATTCTGGATATGCTGTCGTCAACATGCTCCACTGTCTGGTACTGATATTAGCTTTGGTTTGCAGTGAACCTTTAGTACTTTTCCATCTGTGTTACTTTTACATCTTTGGTACCCTATCCCTTACCTTGACTCCACCCCCACAGTATAACAGTAACAGTGCTCCTCCTCTCTGACCCTGCCCTAACCACATCGCCTCTTTAGCTCCTCCCTAGGGATGTTAACCAATGGCGTTTGACCGATGGTTTACCACATCTTTTGCATTGTCACACTAAGGCTGTTGTACCATGCCCAGGCCTGGTTTCCCATAAAGTCCGTATTCCAAAGCCAGTGTGACCGCAACCCCAGTTTGGCCTAGTTGGAAGAGGTGGGCCTGGGCCCGACTCAATAGGCCACACATGTGCACAGGTGCACCAAGAATGTGACACATGAAACATAACTGTGATGTAATCACATACAATGACATTAAAGCAAGCGATTATATATGTTTCCATACAACAACTAGAGCATCGCTTTGCACAGTCGATGAATCTGGAAATTGGGGAGAGCTGACTACTTTGCAGATAACTCAGAAAAGAAAAAACAGAAGAGTAACTGCAATCATGTTGTCGAGTGGGCTCTCCATCACACTACTGAACCGTTTACACAACAATTGTTTTATGATGATGTTGAGCCATACATATGGTGTGTATCAACGTGATAACGTATACTTCGGAGGCAACCAGGGCGGCTGTGGTTCAGTTGGTAGAGTGAACCACAGATGTGCTATGGAGACATTTCTGATCTCTCCATAGCACATCTTTTAAAATTATGAATTTGAACATTAGCAATACAAGACAGAATTTATTAATAGCACAGTCTGGTGGCAATCTGTAAGGTTTTTTCCATAATATTTAGCAGCATCATTTCCTGTACCATCGAATATGTTTTCTCCATGTGTGATGGTTTAAAAAGAGCTGTTAACGTAACATCACTTGACCTCGCAGTGTGGCTTGTGTTTAAAAAGCGAAGTGACTGACGTAAATGGTTGCGCATGTTTGAGCCGGTAAAGCAACTGTTTTCTTTTCTCAGTGACTGACCAACAGGTTAATGAGGCTCAGTGATTGATCAAGATTTTTCACCATCCCTACTCCTCCCCCTCAGTAACAGTAATAGTGTCCCTGGTCACTGACCCCACCCAAACCACACTCGCTCCTTGGCTCCTCCCCTTCAGTAACAGTAACAGTGCTCACTTCTGTGACCCTGCCCCATCCACATCTCCTCCTTGGTTCCTCTCAATCATTATAACCATAATAGTGTTCCTTTGCTCTGACTCCACCCTAACCACACCCCTTCCTTGGGTCCTCCCCTTCAGTAAGAGTAACAGTGCTCCTCTCTCTGACACCACCCTAACCATATCCCCTCTTTGACTCCTCACCTACAGTAACAGCAGTAGTGTTCCTGCTCTCTGACTCTGCCCTAAACATGTCCTTCTTTGGCTCCTCCCTCTCAGGTGACCATCTCAGTGGATGGGATCCTGACCACCACAGGTTACACGCAGGAGGACTACACCATGTTGGGCTCTGACGACTTCTTCTATGTTGGTGGAAGTCCCAGCACCGCCGACCTGCCCGGTTCTCCTGTTAGCAACAACTTTATGGGATGTCTGAAGGAGGTAAATACCTGTTCCCTATTGTATATACAGGGTATATATGTATAAGCACAACAGAGTATATACAAGTTATACATCTGTCCCTGTTTGTAACAACTTTATTGGATGTCTGAAAGAAGTGTGTATATAATGTCCATAATATTTTTTTTAAAAAGTTATTCTCGCCCCACCTGGGCGGTGTCTCCTTCAGACTCAGGTCCTTTACCAGAGGTGTGGGAGCCTAAGACTTTTGTGCAGGTTCTTAGCTGTTCCTAGCAATGCGCTCTTTTGGAAAGAAATCTCTGATGTTGTTCCTGGTATCTGCTGGAGCCATTCTCCCAGCTTGGGGTCACTGCCCCCTAGTGTCCTGATCACCACTGGTAGCACTGTTGCCTTCACACTCCACATTTTGTCTAACTCCTCTTTCAGCCCTTGGTATTTTTCAAGCTTCTAATGTTCTTTCTTTCTGACGTTGCTATCACTGGGGAATGCTACATCTATCACCACCACAATCTTCCAATAGTGTATGTTCCAGATTGTCAGGCTGATTGGCCATCACCGTCTTGTCAGTCTGGATCTGGAAGTCCTACAGGATCTTGGCCTGTTTGTTATCTGTCACTTTTGGGGGGGTCTCTCATCTTGACCCTGGGACCTCCAGTCCATACTTTCTACAGATGATCCTGTACAGTATGCCCGCTACCTGGTTATGTCGCTCCATGTGTGCCTTGTCCGCCAACATTGTGAGGTGCTGGAGTGTCTCAGGGGCTTCTCCACACAACCTACACCTGGGGTCCTTTCTGGTGTGGTAGACCCCGGCCTCTATTCTCTGGTGTTCAGGGCTTGTTCTTGCTCTTGTTCTTGCTCTTCCTCTGTGCTGTCCTTAAGTCACTGGTATATACCAGTGACTGCTACCACAGTCACTGGTATGTCTTTTCGATATCAGCCTCAATTTGCCGATGGTACATGTCGTGCAAGGGCTTGTCCTTCCATGAACCTTCTGGTTCCTCGTCTTTACTGGACTTTTGTTGCCTGAGGCATTCACTTGGCAGTTGGTCATTGAGGGCCATTATCTTGGTATATTCATGGAGGGTCGTCACTTCCTCCAGGACAGTAGTTCTGACACTTACTAGTCCTCAGCCCCCTTCCTTTCGCTTAGTGTACAGTCTCAGGACACTGAACTTGGGGTGAAACCCTCCATGCACAGTAAGGAGCTTCCTTGTCTTGATAACAGTATTTCTTCCAGTGGCCAGGATATTATCCCAGAAGGGTATCTGATCACTGGAAGGGCATAGGTGTTAATGGCCTGGATCTTATTTTTGCCATTCAGCTGACTTTTCAGGACCTGCCTTTTCCTCTGTAGGCATTGGGTTGTGGCTGACTTTCGAGCTGCCTCCTCATGAATACTATTTGCCTGTGGGATCCCCAGGTATTTGTAAGTTCACTTCACATCTGCAATGTTCCTTTCAAGTAGGTCAACCCCTTCAGTTGTGATCACCTTTCCTCTTCTAGATATCATCCGCCCACATTTATCTAGTCTCTAGATCTGAATGAGGTAAATCAGGGAATCAATATCACGCTCATTCTTGGCATACAGCTTGATGTCATCCATGTAGAGGAAGTGGTTGATGGATGTTCCACTTCGGAACTGGTATCCAAAGCCACTCTTTGAGATTATCTGGCTGAGGGGTTTAGGCCAATGCAGAACAGCAGGGGGACAGAGCATCTCCTTGGTGTATGCCGCATCTGATGCTCATCTGTGCAACTGGCTTTGAGTTGGCCTCCAGAGTCGTCTTCCAAAGCCTTATTGACTTCTGGATGAACTCTCTTAGTGTCCTGTTGATGTTATACAGCTTTAAGCATCCAGTATCCATGTGTGTGGCATTGAGTCATAGGCTTTCTTGTAGTTAATCCATCATGCAGTTGTTGAAGATTTGTCAGCTGCACATCCATGAGGCGACTCTCCTGTTCCACCACATCCCAAAGGTGCTCTATTAGATTGAGATCTGGTGACTGTGGAGGCCATTTGAATACAGTGAACTCACTGCCATGTTCAAGAAACCAGTCTGAGATGATTCGAGCTTTTTGACATGGTGCGTTATCCTGCTATGGTCATAAAGGTATGGACATGGTCAGCAACAATATGCATCTAGCTGGGGCATTGCAACAATGCTCAGTTGGTAATAATGGGCCCAGAGTGTGCCAGGAAAAATTTCCCCCCACCATTACACCACCAGCAGCCTGAACCATTGATACAAGGCAGGATGGATCCATGCTTTTCATATTGTTGATGCCAAATTCTGACCCTACCATCCGAATGTCACAGCAGAAATCGAGACTCATCAGACCACGCAATGATTTTCCAATCTTCTTTTGTCCAATTTCGGTGAGCCTGTGCAAATTGTAGCCTCAGTTTCCTGTTCTTAGCTGACAGGAGTTGCACCTGGTATGGTCTTCTGTTGGTGTAGCCTATCTGCCTCAGGGTTCAACGTGTTTTCATCTCTGAGTATCACAAGCATCCCTGATTCAGGGATGCTTTTCTGCAGACCTTGGTTGTAACCAGTGGTTACTGTTGCCTTTCTATCAGCTCGAACCAGTCTGCCATTCTCCTCTGATCTCTGACATCAACCGGGCACTTTTGCCCACAGAACTGCTGCTCACTGGATATTTTCTCTTTTCTGGGCCATTCTCTGTAAACCCTTGAGATGGTTGTAAGTGAAAATCCCACTAGATAAACAGTTTCTGAAATACTCTGAACGTGGCATGGTTGTTGGTGCCAAACGGGTTGTTCTAAGTCACTTAAATTACTTTTCTTCCCCATTCTGATGCTTGGTTTGAACTGCAGCACCATCTCTACCATGTCTGCATGCTTAACTGCATTGAGTACACACAAACACACACACACACACACACACACACACACACACATACATATATATATATATATATATATATATATATATATATATATATATATATATATATATATATATATATATATATATATATATATATATATATATATATGTATATATGCACTTGACATGTTTATTCAACACTTTCAACAAAACAAAAAGAGTTGTAAACTAGAGCTGAGAACTGGAAATGTCCTCCCTGACCAGCTGGGTTTGGACAAAGAACAATGAGGGCTTGTACTGGATCAGGGCTGTAGTACTCGAGTCTGGTCTTGGACTCGAGTCCAGACTCGAGTGTGAGTGTTTTTATGGTCTCAGACTTGCTGGAATTTGACTTGGACTTGTCTCGATCTCAGCCACTGGTCTTGCCAAATATGGGTCTCGGTCTTGACTGAATCCAGACGTCTTGTTGTTCCAATAATCCAGGAAAAAGTTGTCAGTCATCTGGGTAAGTTAACTGCAAAGCTAGGCAGTGCTTAGCCTCTTAAGCTCGGCTACGTGTTATGTTATCATTAGCTAACATAGTGGAAGATAAGCCAAGGTGTTTTTGGACATAGTTATCATTACCAACTGTATGTCCGGTATTACCGGTTTCATGAGATATAAAAAAAAAAATCAAATAATATGTTGTCATAAATTAAATTTGTAACATTCACTTTTTCCTGGGTGTTGTGACAATGTTTTTGCTATTAGATCAACAAATAAGCCAAAATGATGGACTATACAGTCATGCATACAACTTGCTTTTTTCTGTCCTGGTGGACTCTGACTTCACTCTGCCTCAAGTCTTTTGGACTCGGTCTTGACTTGGACTTGAACCTTTTTGGACTCAAGTCTTACCATGGTTATTATTTTCTTTGTCTCAACTTATTCCAGTTCCATTCCTTTCTCTGTTTTATCTCTCATTCTTTGGTTCTGCTTTTGCATCTAACCACATGAGTCAAGTTTGGGGTAACCATGGACCTCTAGCAAAAAAAAAAAAAGTATATTTTTTATTGTAAAACTTTTGAAATTACTGACCCAAACTGTTGTGTTTTAAATGGTTTCATAACATGTTAACCGTTTGCTAAACACTTCATGGAATTTACCTGGTTTTACAAACAAAGGTTGTATGGATATGCTGGGTTTTGCAGCTAAATTAAATCAAATATGTTCATCAGTGAGTGTGATAAAGGACGATTTCCCAGATTTTGCCATTTTGTCAAGTTACCCCTAAACTTGCAATTTCACCTATTGTCAGACAGGTGAATCTATCCATCCATACCTACCTACTTTGCTCTCTCTCTGTGTATAAGGGGTGTGAATCTTTCACTCAAAACGATCCGATTCAGGCAAAATGAAAATTAGTAAATGATTCAGTATGCGATTCCAACTGATTTGGTTCAGTTTGATTCAATACAAATGGACAATTTAACTGCAAGGACTTATTGTACTTTGTTACTGAGAAGAAAAATAGAAAAATATAATTTCAAAACTGTATCCATTTTTTTTTTTAACCATCAATGGTTAAAAAAAAAGTGTGTGTGTGTGTGTGTGTGTGTGTGTGTGTGTGTGTGTTCAAAAATTGTCCTTTATGTGACCTTGTTCCCTTTTCTTCCAGCATTCTGAGCTAAAATCTTACTTAACAACAAACCCATTTAACAGTAACAACAAACCTTAAACTGGCCTAGTTTACTTTTTTTTCATGATAGGTGAGGTGAAAGGGAAGGACTCAGATGCCAGGTACTGAAGGGAGAACAGATTTAATAAAAACAGAACCAAAAATGACAGACAGAGACAGAAAACTAAACCTGGGGAATGATCAGTCAGAGTCAATGGTGGTGAATGAATTGTCCAGGATATGGCGGCAATGGAAAAGGCAGCATGTCTGGGTTATAGAGGTGAGAAACTGAATGGTCCTGTAACTGCAAGCCTCACTGCTTAAATAGCTGCATATCAGCAATGACTAGCAGGTGTGCGGTGCGGGCCAGGTGTGACTGGAGTGTAACTGGGGGAAAGGTGACAGGAGAGGCGAGGCTCTCGGGGAAAGGTTGTGACAGTTTTTTATGAATTTTAGTGGATTTTAACATGCTTTGTATATTTTTTTGCCATATTTTTGTGTCTTAGTGGATTTTGGTGGATTTTGTTGGAAATTTGAGTCCGAAAAGAAAACCTACAAAAAAAGCACCCCACACATACGCGCACACACACACACACACTTTAAAAAATCAGCTCTAATACACACACTTATAAACACACAAACACACACATAAACACAGAAGGTGTGAGGAAGTAGTGCAGTAGTCATTTAATCCCCCTTTGGCCTACTTCCTGCTCTGTGTTATAGTGAGCTGGTTTCTATTCCCAGTTTCACGCATGTGTGCATGTGTCTAACAGAAAACTTCTTCCCACTCAGATTCTATCGACTCTCATTTATTTTAGACCTGATTTACTTCACTTTTACACAATTATCCATATCTCCGTTTGTATTCATAGAAAGGCTTTTGTCTACTCTAATAAAATAAATAAAAAGAGAAAAAAAAAACGGACAAATAAAACAAAAAACCAGAGAAAAGAAAAAAAGGGGGGAAAGGAAAAAGAAGAAAAAAACTGGAAGAAAAAACGTATGAACCATCAGGTGTTCGTTTGTTTGTATTTATTTGTTTAACTATTTATTTGTATCACTATTTATATTTTGTAATTGTAATAAAAAAAAAACATTCTGACAAAATTTTTTATTTCACAGAAGAAAGAAAAATCAGTTATTGGCTCCAAATATCATCTTAGAAAATAAAATCAGTAAACATGTAGTAATAAAACCTACATGTTTACCTTTTATTTGTACTAAAGTACAAATCTTCAAATGCACATGCACAACACACTGTATTTATTTTTGTATTTATGTGTGGAATAAAGCTGGTTCTAGATGAGTCTGCCCCCCCACCCCCTCGTCCCCCAGTCTCCACCATTAGAGCTAATTTTCCTGCTGCCACTGCTTTTGTCCCCCTCTCCCCCTCCTCTCCATCAGGCTGAATAAAAGCTTTGTTACCATGGCGTCAGATAGTAGCACTGCTGTGGAGCCTCTGTGGACTCTGAAGAACTCCATAGACCCTCTGTAGACACCCTGTAGACTCTCTGCAAACCCTGTGTGGACCCTCCGGTGACCCCTTTGGACCGTTGTAGATCCTCTAAACAGCCTGTAGAACATCTCTAGTCCCTCTGTAAAGCCTTTGTAGACCCTATGAAGACCCTTTGTTGACCTTCAGTAGACCCTATGAAGACCCTATGAAAACCTCTGTAGACTCCTTTGGACCCTTGTAGACCCTCTGTAGACCCTCTCTAGACCCTCTGTAGGACCCTCCCTCTCTCTTTTCTACCTTTTGATTCCACAGCCTACATTTCAGATCCTTCAATAACACATAATTACTGTCATTATGGTTCATTACAGCCCCATTCACTGTGGAGACACACATATACACACACACATACACACACACACACACAGTTGACAGCTGACAGTACTTTTACCGCACTGGTAATAACACTGAATACTTGTATTCATATTTATGTTTCATGGCATAAATACATTTCATATACAACTATATTATATTACTATAGACTTTACCAGGGCTGTAGTCAAGACCACTTTTGTCGAGTCCAAGACAAGTCCAAGGCCAGGACTGGTTGAGACCAAGTCAAGACCGAGTCCAGGAAAGAAAAAAACAATGACTGACTGAAAAAAAACAATGTCATGTCTTTATACAAGACAGTATGAAGTCATTCACTTTGGGTTATGATTTGTTGATCTAAAAGTAAAAAACAGTGTCACAACACCCAGGATTTCTAAGTATAACCATTTACTTTGATATCACATAATCGAATCTGAAGAAAACAGAATGGTATAAGGTGCTACCTATAGTTACAACTGTTACAAACACCACTTTACTACTATTACCACTGCTAGGCAATAGTACTGAGCCTTTGAGCAACTAAATTACAATATAGCTTCACTCCAGGCATAGACGGAAAAACAATATTGTTTCATTTTGTTATTTAGATGTGCGCTAATGAGAAAGACATCTATTTTCAGAAAACATTAAAGTTTGGTTAAATAAAATGTGAAGTGCAATTTAAAATATATTCTTTTTATTTCAGAACAAAGTATGGAAGTTGTTTACAGAGGACACACACACACTCCGCAAATATGATTGAGTGGGCCCCAGCTCATCACCTTTTTATATAAACAGCATTGGAGTAATTATCAAACTACTGATCAGGGCTGTCTTCCATAATCCTCCTCATTTCCTCTGTTCATACAAATCCATCTGAACTTGTAGATTTCACTTCTGTTGGTTTGATTAAGAAAAGGAAAAATGCAAATCATACATTTTAAATTCTATTTTCATCCTTTTTTATATTTATTTGCAGTAGATGAAACTATTCAGCAGGTGATAAAAAAAGGCGTGTCCGCTGAACAGACAATGACCTGGGTTTCAATCATTTACATATTAATGGAACCCCCACCCCCGATGTGGGCAGAGCTAAACCCACAGTTTTAGACCAGTTCTAGACCAATTCTGGACCAGTTCTGGTGGTGTGATGGATGAAAAAGAAAAAAAACGATAAAAGTAAATTAAAAGAAAGAATTGTTATTATAAAATATATATTGTAATTTTTTGCATTTGCTTAAACATGAATAAATAAAAGCTAAATAAAAGCTACTCAGAATTCATGCATGAAAGGGTTACACTCAAATGGAAGGGCTTTTTAGGGACCTGACTGGAATTACCCTGACCTTGCCCCCCATCCCCCCTCACATCTCAGTAAATTAAAGCATGTACTTATCAAAGTAATTAAATTAATTACAGCGTTATCAGATGGAGTGAAGGCAGAGCTGTCAGCATCACATTTATTTAACATGGATGGTGTCATCAGTAAGGAAGGGAGGGGTGCCCCCCAGTGGAGAAAACCAACAACTGCTCTCTTATTAACCCTTAAAGGCCCACATGTTAACCCTTAAACACACAAACCTCTATATTTAAACACTGAAGATACAAATGTGTACCCTTCAAGACCCAAATGTTAACTCTTAAAGACACAAACCTCCATATTTAGCAATTAACGACCCAAATGAAGGATGTCACCCTGTAGTAAAGTAGGAACTGCCCACCATAGAAAACACAAAATAAACTAAAAGTAATAATAATAATAATAATAATAATAATAATAATAATGATAATGATAATGATAATAATAATAATAATAATAATAATAATAATAATAATACTTTAATTAATACAAATACAAAAAAAAAAGAAAACAGTGGTCTAACCCTTCCAAAATAAAAGCCTTACCCTCTATGGGACTTAAGGAAATTCATTAAAACAGGGACGACCTTTGCTTTTTAGTGTAGTAAGGCCTAAAATAAATTTCCTATGCTCACTTTACCCTTGATTGACCTTTGACCTTTATTTTGGGGTAAATAAAATTAATACATTTGGGGTTAATAAATTACTCTGTCCCATTAGGGCAGGACTCAAAATGAACTTTTTCTTTGTGCCCCATGTGGATTAACAGTTGCATCTTTGTTTATTGCATGAAAATAATTGTTAAAATGCTTTTAAAACACTGTTTGATATGCTTATTAATCTCACCCAACCAATGTTGGGCGATAATTGTAATCACTTTGTGTGTGTCTGACTGTCTGTTTATCTGTGTGTGTGTATGTGTCCGCAGAGACATATGCTATAACTCAGTGAATACTTGAGATATCACTATGAAATTACATGGGCATATACATATAGGTCATGCACATCAGTTGCAATGATCCATTTGAGTAAAGGTCAAAGGTCAAGGTCACAATTAACTAAACTGTCAAAACCACATTATTGGTTATATGAAGAACGCAGGGGCACAGTACTTTCAGATTGGTACCAAATGATATGGAATGAAGGTTTCAAAATTTTACAATTCTTATAATTGGTGTTATCACCCTGATTTTTGAGATCTCGGGAGGTCAAAGGTGACATGTCACAAAATTAATTTCTGTAACACTGTTTGTGTATGTCAAGCAAACACATATCACACTATAACTTAATCAACACTGCATATATTATCATAATATTACACACACTGTTGCATATATACATATAATGAAATTATCAATATTGTCAAAGGTCAAGGTCGCATTTGGCATAAAGGTCAAAATCACATTATTGACTCTTAATTCAATAACGGGTTGTCATAGAAACTTGAGATTGGCACAAAATAGGGGATTAGTTCTTGAATTAGATATTAATGGGCATGTGGCTTAACAGTTGTATATACCTTTATCTGGCACACTGTGTTACACTCTCTACAACATGCCTGAAAAAAAGTTTTCCTTGACATGCCTGATGGCGTGTTGCAGCAGATGTTATTGACACAGGGCACTGAAATGTAGTGTTGTTTTACAAAGTCACAGTTTACCATGGAGTGAAAATATGCAGTTTCTTTCTTTGTTTCACCCGTCTTCTTTTCTGCTGCAACTGAGTTAGTGGTAGTGCTGCATTTCGCTAGTGTGTGTGTGTGTGTGTGTGTGAGAGAAAGAGAGAGAGAGAGAGACAGAGAGAAAGAGAGAGAGAGAGTGAGAGAGAGAGAGAGGGGCCGGCCACTCAGGCAGCATGCAGTACACAGGCATAGGAACAGAGTCACAGAATATCTGCGCAGCAAAAAAGCTAATAAATCAGTGGATTAATCAGTTGGGCTGTAGCTGTATTTCTGTAGTTGATTGTGTTTCTGTAAAGCCCTGTGAGACGACTTTATTGTGATTTGAGGCCTTATAAATAAAATTGAAATTGAAATAGTCACCAGGACGTCGGGACACTGGTAATTTCGTACTGCGTTATTTTTATATTTTTTCATGAATTCTTAATGTAAAAAACAATTGATAAAAGAACAATGGCTTCATTATCCATGAACATATTTGATTTAAAAAACACTGTGTCAATACAAAAAAACAATCAAATGGGCTATAATGGAAAAACAAGTGGAGATAGTGACTTAGCCACTATGATTGACACATAGCCTGGTGTGGGCTTTAAAATGGCATCATGACCCATTGACCTTGAGTGACCTTGAAAGGTCAAAATTGAGGTCAAATGATTTTAAATGGTTGTAACTCCTAACATAGTGATGATAAGTACTCAGTTACTATTGTTAATCGATGAGAATCTACATGAAAGCTCTAAAATCATATCATGACCTTTGACCATGGGGCAACTTTGAAAGGTCAAACCCATAGTATCATGTTTTGAGAGGGAGATGTCCAGTAAGAGCTAAAATGTTTGTGAAGGGTGGGGTTTGTTGTGCCTAGAACCACTTGTATTCATTAGTTTTCTAACCTGTTTTTTCCCTCTTATTTTAAGAAATTTAACCCTTTTATTTCCTTTTTGAACAGGTGGTCTATAAAAACAATGACATCCGCCTGGAGTTGTCCCGTTTGGCTCGAATCGTGGACCCAAAGATGAAGATCCAGGGTGAGGTGTCATATAAGTGTGAGAACGTAGCCACTCTGGACCCCATCTCCTTTGAGACCCCTGAGGCCTTCATCAGCCTCCCCAAATGGAACACCAAACGTATGGGCTCCATTTCCTTCGATTTCAGGACCACCGAACCCAACGGCCTCATCCTCTTCACCCACGGGAAACCCCAGGAGCGTAAGGATGCCGCCAAGAGCCAGAAGAACACCAAGGTCAGTCCAGAAAAACAGAAGAAAACCAAGGTCAGTCAAAAAAAACCAGCAAACACAAAAAATACAACACCAAGGTCAGCCCCCCCCATAAAAAAAATAATGAAGGACACAAAAAAAAACTTGACACCAAAAAAACCCAGACACGCCCACACGAAAATCAGTCCTCAAAAACTCTTAAACCCTGGCTGTATTCTTGAAGGTGGACCTAAACCCCTGAACCCTGCCTGTGTTCTTGCAGGTGGACTTCTTTGCAGTGGAGCTTCTGGATGGAAGTCTGTACCTGCTCCTGGACATGGGGTCAGGGACCATCAAGGTGAAGGCCACCCAGACCAAAGTCAATGACGGCTCCTGGTACCACGTAGACATCCAAAGAGATGGACGCTCAGGTCAGTGAGTTTGAAAGGGATATGGCTTGGGTGTCATTATGGTTAGGGTTCAGTTTAGCCAAATGGGTCAGCAGATCTTTGGACTGTCCAGGAAAAGAGACTAGGAGAGACCATCAAAGGTCCAGGATCAATATGACAAATGCATTTAAGGTTGTGTTCACACCTAAATTCTTTGATTCAAATCCAAGGCAAGATGATACATTTGTTTTGGTTGTTAACTAGTCCGGTTTCAATTCAATTCAATTTTATTCATAGAGTGTCACAGGGCTTTACAGGGTTGATTGTCGAAAACAATCAATCACAGAAAAAAATTAAGTCCCAAGCAACCCCTGTGCTTTGACTCTCCTTCTCCGCAAGAAAAAACTCCAAAGCCCAGTGGGAAAGAAGAAATCATGGGGAGAACCAGACTGAAGGAGAGATTCACTCCCATGAACGGACAGGCTATATATGAACGTCCATTTGTAAATGAAAGGAAGGAGGGGCAGGTCCATCTATCAGACAGGTGAGGGTGGGGGAGGAGGTCTGGAGTCACAGGTCAACACAGGACACAGGTGAGTTACTAAAGATCCTGTTGTCTATGGCTCATTATACAGATATTACTGAGAGAGTTGGGGGAGTGGGGAAAAGGGACACCGGGTAAATAGTCATGAACAGACTTGATATGTAAAATAGGTTTAAGAAATTACAAATACAGACAAAAGAGAGGGAGGGGGAGAGAGAAAGAGGGAGAGAGACAGGTGATAGGACTCAGTGCTCCAGGATTCTAGCTCCTAGGACAGCTTAGGCTGAACTGTGGCTTCAGTCTGACCATAGGTTTTCTCAAACAGGAACGTTTTCAATCTAATTTCAAATGTAGAGCCTATTTAATATTAAACAGAAGCTGTTTCCATAAAACAGAAGCATATTGGTCATTACAGTTTATGCACTAAAGGCCCTAGCCCCTACTGTACTTTTACAGACCCTTGGAACTTTCAGTAGACCTGCATTCTGAGAATGAAGAGTTCTATAGGCTGGTATGGAACCATATCATCCTTAAGATAAGAAGGGCCCATAACCATTAATGGTTGCAATAATCTAAACTAAATGTAATAAATGCATTATTAATTTTTCTCCGTAATTTTAGACAGAATATTCCTAATTTTGGCTATGTTGTGCAGGTGAAAGAAAGGCTGTTCTGCATGTTTGGTTAATGTGCGCTTTAATTATTATTATATGTTTTTTGTAAAGCCCTATGAGACAACATTGTTGTGATTTGGGGCTCTATAAATGAAATTGAATTGAAATTTAATGAAAGATCTGGATCAAATAAAGCCCCTAATTTTTTAACTGTGGCACTGGATGTTACACTTATGTTGTCTAGGGTAACTATCTGGTCAGTTAGGGTGTACCTCACATTTTAAGGCCTATTATAATGACTTCAGTTTTTTCAAGGTTCAGTAGGAGATAATTGGCTTGGTTTGCGTTCACAAAGGGAAAACTCAATCGATCCAGAACGAGGAACCAGAAGTGACGTGACCGCAGATATCGTTCGGTTATTGGTCATTACAGTTTATGCAGGAGTACAAAAAGCTCTTTGCTGTCATTGGCTGTAATGGAGAACCGGTAACTCATTTTCCTTTTGCTGCTGAGCAAATATCAAAAGTGGTCACTTGTGGACTGCGAATATGAACAGCTCATAAGCCAGCGAGGACTAACTATTGCATTAGTTAATGCATTGCCAGGGAGTAAACACTACTGGGAGTAAACGCTCTAGGGTTTGGTTCAACTAGAATAAAAAAGGGTGGTGTGAACATGACTGAAGTGTGGTCTAAGTAAAGACAGAAGGTCCTGTGTTCCACTCCCACCAAGGACTGTTCCATGTAGACTTTACATGTTCTCCCTGTCTGAGTTGCGTTCTGGTTGCACCTCCCTTCAGCTGCCTTCACTCTATTGTTCTGTCTGCTATAGGTCCTGTTTCCATATGCTGTAGCTCCTCCTCCATTCTGTTTGCTGTAGCTCCTCTGCCTTTATTCTGTCTGCTGTACCCCCTCCTTTATGTCTTGTTCTGCTTGCTACTTTTTCAAAGGTACAATCTCAGTGAACAGCAGACGGACTCCATTCACAGCCAGCGGTGAAAGTGAGATCCTGGACCTGGAGGGGGACATGTACCTGGGGGGGCTGCCACTTGACCGCACCAACCTCATCCTGCCCACCGAATTATGGACAGCCATGCTCAACTACGGCTATGTGGGCTGCATTCGGGACCTTTTCATTGATGGACGCAGTAAGGATATCCGACAGATCGCAGAGGCACAGAATGGAGCCGGAATCAAACCCTCATGTAACAAACAAACGGGGAAACAGTGTGAGAGTTCACCCTGCAAGAACCGAGGAGTGTGTAAGGAAGGATGGAACCGCTTCATCTGTGATTGCACTGGCACTGGCTTCTGGTCCAGGACCTGTGAGAGAGGTGAGTTTGAACCTGATTCAGGACCTGTAACTGCTCCAGGACTTGTGAGAGGCGAATCTGAGCATCCACATAAACCCAAGTTATGTCGTGGGTGTATAGAGGGTGTTTGTGGGGTGGACGGGTCAGTAGTTGCTGGTGTAGAGGGTGTTAGTGGGGCAGATGGGTCTGAAGTCACTGGTGTGGAGGGTGTTAGTGGGGTGGACGGGTCTGCAGTCATTGGTGTAGAGGGTGTTAAGCCATGTTTCCACTACTAGGGGCAGCCATGACTCAGTTGGTAGAGCAGGTCGTCCATTAACCAAAGGGTTGGCGGTTCGATTCCCGCTCTGTCCTAGTCAGTCTGTTGTGTCCTTGGGCAAGACACTTCACCCTCCTTGCCTCCAGTGTCACTCACACTGGTGTATGAATAAGTATGAATGTTCGGTGGTGGTCAGAGGGGCCGTAGGCGCGAAATGGGAGCCACGCTTCTGTCAGTCTGCCACCAGGTGACTGGCCATGAACAGACATGGTATGCAAGATAAGATAGTAGAATGAAGACCAATGTCCTCAGACTAGGAGGTGCTGATCTTCATCCCAGCTGCTGTACACTCCGCTCTAATGAGAGCTGGAGGTTGCTGCTTGATGAAGCTAAGAGAACCACATCATCTGCAAAAAGCAGAGACAAGATCCTCCCACCACCCAACTCTACCCCTTCCCGCACCTGGCTGCACCTATTAATTCTGTCTATAAACGTTATGAACAGAACTGGTGACAAAGTGCAGCCCTGGCGAGAACCAGTTTGACTTATTACTGGCTACACGGACGAGGCACTCCCTCCGTCAGTACAGTGACTGAATGGCCCCCAGTAGTAGACCATCCGCCCCATACTACTTGAGTACCCCCCACAGGATTCCTCTGGGGACACGGCCAAAAGCCTTTTCCATATCTACAAAACACATGTGGAGTGGTTGGGAAAACTACCATGCTCCCTCCAGCATCCCAGCTGGAGTATAGACACATGTTTACTTTATTTAAAAGATTTTATTAAGAAGATTGATAAAGGGAAATACTGTGGTATGGTACTGTTGGACCTTCAGAAGGCTTTTGGTACTGTTGGACCTTCAGAAAAGGCTTTTGACACTGTTAATCACAATATTCTTTAAGCTAAATTTAAGGCTATGGGTTTTAACTCATTGACTGCCAAAGACATATATATCTGTCTGTTCCCAAGTGTATTCTTAACATAGCTGGCAGTCAATGAGTTAATAAAGCATCGATTAAGTGGATTCAGTCATAGTTGAGTGGTACGGATTAAGTAGGAGATGTTAGTGGAAGTCTTTCTAAGATCCTTCCTCTCTCTCTTGTGGTATTCCCCAGGGGAGCATTTTGGGGCCCCTGTTCTTTTTGATATATATTAATGATATGAAGGTAGCTTGCGACTGCAATTTGTTACTCTATGCAGATGATTCAACTCTCTTGGTATCACATCAAAACAAAGAATGATGTGAGAGAACCCTTAGTAAAGAACTATAGAAAGTCAGTATATGGCTGGCTGAAAATAAATTGTCTTTGCACCGAGGTAAGACAGACTAAATGTTATTTGGATCCAGTGTTAGACTGTGTAAATCACCAGGTCTGAACATTAAAGTAGGTGACACAGAAATTATATCTAAGGACACTGTATCTCATTTAGGGTGTTTTCTTGATAGTAAAATGACAGAGGAGAGTATGGCAACAAGAGTTATTGCAAAATTAAATCAGAGAATCAAATTCCTGACAAGAATAACAAACTTCATTGACAAGAAAGCCATGGAGATTCTGGCAGGGGTCTTAGAATCCAAGGTAATTTTGATTATGCTTGCATTTCTTGGTTTAATAACTTGCCAAAAAAGAAGTTACATCAATGAGACTCCACTTTATTAGACCCAAGTGCTGACATGCAATGTCCATGAGGGACTATTAAAACCAAAGGGTTCAGTTGTTATTATTATTTTGTTATTATTCTCTCGCCACTTTAACCCCAATTTACGCCCTTTAAATGTTCTAAATGAATTTTATTTGACCGCACATTCAAGCCTGGCAAAAAATTAAATATTCTAAAGTTGCTGAAAAAAAATCTGGCACAACAGCTTGGCCACACCCTCACAAACATTGAAATACATTATGCGGATGGGAGCCACGCTCAATTTTTTTTCGCTGTACAAACATGAAACTTGGTACACACATACCCCATGATAGGACAAGTAAAAAGTTACATTATCACCCCGCCCTAAACCCAACAGGAAGTCGGACATGTTGGATGGAATTGTTAACCTCTAAAATACCATGTCATGTTAGTCCTGCATACACTTTTATTGAATGTGTTTCTTTTAATTTAAGGACCACAATGGAAATAAGGTCATTTGAACTTTTTGTTATCTTTCTGATATGTGTACAAGGTACATAAACACCATTTTATTGTATTTTATTTTTTAACCCTGTGCTGTGTCAATAAACAATATCAAATCAAATCAAATAGAGCTGGTCCACTGTTCCACATCCAGGATGAAAACCACATTGATCCAAGGTTTGACCACCGATTGTACCTTCCTTTCCAGCACCTACTGGGGAGGCTGAGAAGTGCGATTCCACAATAGTTAGACCACACTCTTTGGTCCCACTTCCTAAAGATGGGAACCACCACTCCAGTTTGTCACTCCAGTGGCATTGCCCCGATGTCCATGCAATGTTGCAGAGACGTGTCATCCAAGACAGCCCTACAACACCCAGAGGTTTGAGATACTGAGGGTGCCACTGCCGTGGACTGACTTCACTACCTTGGCGACTTCTGTCCGGGAGATCAGTCCACCCCTCCCCCTGTCTCTCAGCTCTGCTTCTGACCCAGAATGCATGTTGGTGGGATTGAGCAGCTCCTCAAAGTTCTTCCACCATCCAACTATATCCTCAGTTGAGGTCAACAGCTCCCAACCCCCACTGTAAAGGTGGGGGTGGGTTCTCTTTTGAGCCAATCAGTTGTCGTGCATGGTCTCACTAAACTCCTATGCCCGAGTTTTTGCCTTGGTGACCACCGCCCTGCAGTCCGCTTGGCCCACCGGTACCTATAAGCTACAACCTCCTTCTTTAGCCTGACGGCTCCCCTCGCCTCTGGAATCCACCAGTAGGTTCAGGTTGTTACCGCCATGACTGGCACCAGTTATCCTATGGCCACAGCTCAATACGGCTGCATCAGCAATGGCAGAGCAGAAAAGAGCCCATTCAGACGCAATGCCCCCCACCCACCCTTGGGACGCAATTGAAGCTCTGTCAGAGGTGTGAGTTGAAGATCTGTTGGATAGGTTCTTCCACTAGGTATTCCCAGCAGACCTGCACTACTCATTGGGGTCTACCAGGTTATCGCGGTGTCTTCCCCCACCACTTCATCCAGTGAGGGTGCAGAGAAGCAACCCTTTCATCCACTGGGTTAAATCTCAACATCCAGGCTGAGAGCCTGGGGGCTATCAAAAAGTTCACCCCTGCCCTCCACTTCTCCCCTAGGGCAACTCCAGCAAAGAACAAGGTCCAACCCCTCTCAAGGACTTGGGTTCCTGGAGCCAATGCCGAGGTGAAGCCGACTATGTCAAGCTGATAGTGCTCAACGTCATGCACAAGCTCTCACTCCTTACCCACCAGAGAGGTGACATTCCATGGCTCCAATGCCAGCTTCTTTAACCGGGGATCGTACCGCCAAGGCCCCTGTCTAGGTCTACTGCCCAATCCACATGGCACCACACAATTCTGCCTCCCCTTGCAGGTGGTGGACCCACAAGATGGCGATCCCATGTCTCGTGTTCAAGTTGGACCCAGGAGGACCCCATGGATAAAAGCCTGCCACCAGGTGCTCGCACACAGGACCCAGCCCCAGGTCTGGCTCCATGGTGGGACCTGTGTAATCTTTTGGGCTGGGTACATGCAACCTTGATCTTTCTGGACATAAGGGTCTTTGGACAGTTATTAGTCAACCCTTCACAGGATCACTAGGCCTCTCAAACGTCTCCACTATGATAAGGTGACAGTTCCAGGAGGAATGGGTAAAGTAACATATCATGTAAACTTGGCAATGAAATGCGTGCTGAAAACAATGCAATATACATGCCACACTTCTCTGTGCACTGTAAGACAGTCCCACCGGATACACCAGAACGAGAGAAGAAATATTCATACGGAAACTTTGCTATATGGACGGGGCCTGAGAAGCTGGTGTTAGTTTTCTTGGGTGCTAGGATGATGGTGGTGGACTTGAAGCATGCTGGAATGGTGGTCTGTGTCAGAGACAGGTTGAATATGATGGTGAAACCTGTGTGAGCTGGTCTGCACAGGCTCTGAGCACCTTCTCTGGAATCCTGTCAGGCGCGCAAAGTTTCCTGGGGTTGTCCCTGCTGAGTGTACATTTCACCTGCTGTACCTGCACTGTCAGGGGTTAGTGGCTGGTTAGTGGATGTTTCTCAGCAGGGACACGATCAAGCTTTCTAATTCCCCCACACCCAGATGTTTGTCCTCACAAAGACAAATACTAAGGGAATTTCACCCAAAAGTTTTATGTTTTAGTTTTGTAAACACAATATACAGTTTCAGTTAGTTATGCTTTTTTTTAATTATGGTTTTTATTTATTTCAATTAACGAAAAATAAATTTCAATTGTAGTTTTTGTCATTTGGTTAGTTTTCGTTAATGTTCTCTCTCTCTCTTTCTCTCTATTTCTGACAGAGGCGTCCATCCTGTCGTATGACGGCAGTATGTACATGAAGGTTATCATGCCGACCATCACTCACACGGAGGCGGAGGATGTGTCCCTGCGGTTCCGTTCTCAGAGGGCATATGGCCTCCTCATGGCCTCCACCTCCAGAGACTCTGCCGACACACTGAGGCTGGAGCTGGATGGGGGCAGGGTCAAACTCACTGTCAACCTAGGTATCGTATGCACCCCCACCACCCACCACCGTATGCACCACCACCCCGCCACCCACCTACCACCGTATGTACCGCCACGCACCATACCCCCACCCACCCCATCCTACTTCCATCTACTCCCACCCTTCAGCCTTCATCTCCTCCTATGTCCCCTCCCCTGCCACTCTGTTAAACTTTTGACCCTTAAAGGGATCCTTAAAGATTCCTTTTCCTGTCTGCATGACTGTTCCTTCAGCTTCTGCACAGATTATTATGAGCTATCTACATCAGTCAGACTCTGTCAGACTCGAGTGCTGTCACACTCGTTTCAGCTCTGGTTCTACACCCAGGCCAATCTGAGTCCAACTGAGCAGGTCAGGCAATAACTACTTGACCAATTTATATGAAATGTTCGAGAAAAGGTGCAAGGTGGTCCAGAATAGATCCCATTCAATTGTGGTTAATGTAAGTGAATGGTCAAGGTCACCAAAAATGTGTCTGGTTGTCATGACTTTCCAATGCTCTGCTAGCTAATTGGCTAGCAGAGCCATTTCCCAAAGTGCGTAGTTGACTCGCCTCCCTCAAAATCCTCAGTTTGCCACTGGTCAAAGCCAGAAAAGGCAGTGTCTAAGCTTAAACCGATCACACTACTCTTTCCTCTGATGTATGTGACACATTGATTTGGCTACCAGTGGGGCTAACTGGTAGATTAAACCCTGACCTGGAGCAAGGCGAAAATGTCTTTCCATTTAATAAATGCCTCTAGACCTGCTCTCTGCTCTGTTTTTAATGCAAATTTTTGGTTGAAATTTTTCAATGCAGCATCTGCGGCTGGGTCAAAGGCTTGCCACTGCCCCATGCTTGCAATGAATGAAGCACTTCTGTATAGAATCCTGGGGTTCTGCTTCATAGTTCGTCACTGCCTTGAACACGCTTTTACATGCAGGAGATGCTCAGTATTGATTGGGTCCTGACAAAGAGGATGGAGTTCCTGATTTCTCCGGAGTTTTGAATCCTGTAGATAGCCTGTCTGGCCAGACTAGTTGCAACACCAACCAGTGTTGAGTCAAACTAGGATGATTCCAGACTACCAAAAATGTGTTTTCACAATGATCATACATCAGGAATATCCTTTTCATTCCTGTATACTCAGTTTAGCGTATTCCTTCTTTTTCTCTCAGTGTTGATGTACATTGACCTCAGAACCTTTTAGGACACAAGTCAAGATTCTAGATCAAGGTCACAATAAAGGTCCAAATCGAATTTTGCATATAACGTTTGAACTATTCATCTTACTGACTTCTAATGAGCACCAAAATTCAGTTCAATTATGTGTCTTGTCAATTCCTAAAAAATTGACTATAGCATAGAGACTTTGTATTATTGACAGATAGGAAACCTGGCATGGGCTTCAACATGGAGTCATGACCTTTGACCTTCAGCAACTGTAAAAGATCAAACCTATAGTTAGACATGATAAAAGAGGGAGGCTTGTTGGGCCAGGAACCACTTATTTTGGTCTAAATGTGGAACCTGAACTCAAATGACTGTAAACATCTTCTTGATGACAGTTGGGCCTGATTAGGCCCTTAGGTGGGCTCGTTTTGGCCCTCACACCGTCTGTTTGACCGCTGTGTCTACACAGTAAACACACATTAGGTTTCTTCATACGTACTAACTTTGTTCCAACTGTAAACAACTTGTGCTCATTCTGAACTGTACAAACCATTTTCCATCCACGCTTGAGAGTCACAGCACATTGAATACAGTACGTTTCACAGTCACAGCACATTGAATACGGAACATTTGACAGTCACAGCAGATTGAAAACAGACTGTTGACCAGTCACCGCACATTGTATAGGGAACGTTTGACAGTCACAGCACAATGAATGCGGAATATTTGACAGTCACCACACATTGGATGCCACATATTGGATGTCCTTTCACGGTCACAGCATATTGAATACAGAACATTGGACAGTTGCCACACATTGGTTTGCGCAACGTTTGAGTACATCATGTTGAATAGGAATGTTTGACAGCAATGCACTTTGAATACAAACATTTGAGAGTCACAGCACATTGAATGTGGAACGTTTGACAGTCACAGCACACTGAACCCTTTGGTGACCCCCACAACGCCCCTCAGAGCCCATGAAGGGGCTTCACCTGACACAGGTTTCCAAAAGCCACCACACTGTGCTGAGACTTTCTGATGACAGGGTTTATGTCCACGCTTTCATTCTTCTTCTTCTTCTTGTTCTTCTTGTTCTTCTTTTTCTTCCATCATTAACAGGACATTAGACCCATTCCACTGTCTCCACTTCCTGTTCTTCTGGGTGAAACTGTTTCCATTCTTCAGGATCGTGTGTCTCTATGGGAGTCTGTACGTTTCACTTTATTTCATGGATTTGGTTTCCTTTCATTTCCCACCATGCTTTGTCCCAAAGATGGTATTCACCCCTTCAAAGGCCCTAAGCCTGCGGCCCGTCAGGCGAACAGCCCGAGAACAGAGCCCAGCAAAACCTACAGCTGGCTGCAGCCCCACCCAATTCAAAGAAGTCAGGGGTCATGTAGGCCAAAAACTGACCCGCCCAATTCAAAGAGTTCAAGGGACATGTAGGCCAAAAACAGCCCCACCTAATTCCAAAAACTGCCCCCACAGCAGCTCCATGTAGGTGAAAAAAACCCTGCCCAATTCAGAGACCCACCCCAAAAACAGACTCTGAAACACACTCAGAAACTGCCCCCTGAATCAAAAAAAACTGGCCAAAGTTCACGATCTTATCTACATTAAAGCAGTCACAGGGACATTTTACACAGGCACACAATGCTGTTTACACAGCATATGTCATTTTACAGAAGTGCCGGAGCTACAGATATTAGCTGTGTCGAAATAATTGGCATTTAATACATATTTACATTTTAGTAGATATGTATAAATACCACAAGTACCAGACCGTAGCTTTTGTTTATAATTGGTTAGACATGAGATTTTTGTTTTAATCCACATTGACTTTTCTACACAACACTTGTAAATGCTTCAGTATTAATCCCCATTAGTAGATTACTCCCTTCAATGCTTCAGTATTTAGCACCTGTGAGCAGATAACACCAGTTGATGCTTCAGTATTAGCACCTGTTAGCAGGTAATGCCCTTTGGTGCCTCAGTATTAGGCCCCATTAGTAGATGACGCCCTTGAGAGGGTTAGTGTTAGGTATCTTCAGTATTTTGCACCTGTTAGCAGATAACGCTCTTTGGTGCTTCAGTAGTAGTACCTCTTAGCAGATAACACCCTTCGGTGCTTTATTAGCCCCTGTTAGCAGACAACACCCTTCGGTTCTTCAGTATTAGCACCTGTGAGCAGATAACACCAGTTGATGCTTCAGTATTAGCACCCGTTTGCAGATAATGGTCTTTGGTGCTTCAGTATTAACATCTGTTAACAGATAACACCCTTCAGCTTTTCAGTATTAGCCCTGTTTGCAGATAACACCCTTGGGTGTCACATGTATTAACACATAGCATGTGTTTTTGGGGTTTCCGTGCCTCTGTACGGTGCTGGTGCTGATTGGATCGTGGCTGTTTGCTCCCACTTTTCTGTTGCGGTTGACGACACATGAAACCACCAACCACATGACGACCAACCCCACTGTTCTATATGATGGAACCTGGACAAATGTGGCTTTATTTCACTCGAATGTTCTGAAGATAAACCATCCAACTGTTCCACCTTCAGAGTTAAAGCTTCATAGATTCTTTAAACAGACAGGCGCCACCATCCAAACCTGTGTGGAGGCTTTGTTGGACATATGCTAACCTGAAAAACAGTCAGTGTGGGTTGGACTGCTCATGTAGCTGGTATTGTATGTAGCCATTTTACTGTAAATATGTCATAGATAAACTATTTACAATCGGAAAATTAGCTGTAAATGTGGTACAAAGTCCACCAACGCTAAAACCAACCTCAAACACTTTCCTATTTAAACTGATCTGACAGTAGTTTAGTAGTTTAAGCTAATTGCCAAGTGGTAAAAAGGCTGCCTCTGTACATGTGTGCGTCCCCGGAAGGGTGGACATTTTGTTTTTGGATGTCTGCAGCAGTAACCTTGAAGGATGCAATTTCATCTGTCATTTATTCTTCCCCATCTAGACTGTATCAGGATAAACTGTAACTCCAGTAAGTTAACACTCAAGTTTCATTTTGATTTCTTCTATGTCGATGATGTGATGATATGTGCTAAATAGAAAATGTGCTTTTTTCAGTCCAACATGTTTGCACACCCTCCACCCCACCCTCAGAGGTGGGCTGGTCAGAAAGATTAAAGAGTCTTTGTGAAAATGATGAAAGAGAATGAGTGAGAATGATGAAAATCTTCTTTTGATGTGAGGCAGCAGCTGGGTGGTGCAACAGCCTCTGACAGAAGTAACCCAGAACAGAGAATATAAAACATACTTAAATACCATACAATATAGACATGGTACATGTGGTCACATGATGGAATTTTTTTCAGTAGATCATATTTATATTTATTTATTTTCACATATATGAGTCCATGGCTTTCTTCCGAGTGTACGGTCTGTGGTAAAAACCTTCCTATTGTCACTAACTACTCCAAAGTGCTCCTCAATTTAGATCTGACAGCAGCAGATACCGTTTGTGCTGCTGTGCCTCTGACTTTGTGACACCAGGAAAACTCCAAGGCAAAAGGTGTCCCATTGTCAAAACCCCAATATGTATAAAATCCTCACTTCCTCCTATAGAATCAATAGCATACAAGCTAGCATCCCCTTGTGTTCAAATGTCAAGGACAGAACTATTACCATACATGCTATCCTCTCCTTCTGTTCAAACATCAATGGTAGAACCAATAGCATAAATGCTAGCCTCCCGTTTTGTCCAAACATAGATGGCTGAACTGGTAGCGTACATGCTAGCCTCCCCTTGTGTTCAAACATTGATGATAGTAGAGTGGCAACTATTGAATATTTTTGTAATCAAGTATTCTGTAGAGTTTTTTATCAATTAATCGAGTAATTGGATAAATGTCATTTTTGTTTATTTTATTAACTGGATCAGTCAGTAAACAGGGATTGAAGAAGGCTGAGGTGTTGTCAGGTATGTGTGTGTGTGTGTGTGTGTGTGTGTGTGTGTGTGTGTGTGTGTGTGTGTGTGTGTGTGTGTGTGTGTGTGTGTGAAAGGATGTATCCTAATAATTCCACTACCTTGGTACATTTACTGAAAATAATTACAACACATAAGTCTACATTCTAACAGGTGCTAATATTCACCAGTTAGCAGTGCATTAGCAATATGTAGAAGTTCCAAGTCTGCATTACAAAGTGCTGTTAATGTATGGATGCTTTAGGTTCATGTGTTGCAGCATTGATGAAGTACGGCAGTGGGAGGCTAATGTGATTTAGCCATACACACTGTTGTGTGCCTTACACATTGTAAAATGGTCCCAAACTTCTGACATTTTTAGTTTTTTACACATGCTCCAACTTTACTTCAGTTCCAAACAGTTGAACATAGACATGGTTGAGCGTATAGACAGGGTTAGGATTAGGCAGGTAAATGGACTGCATTTATATAGTTCTTTTCCACCTTCATGGTGCTCAAAGCGCTTTACATTAGCCTCTCATTCACCCATTCACACACACACTCATACACCAGTAGGTTTCTAAGGTCTACGGTAAGTCCTACTGGGGGCCTAAGTTAGGGTTCAGTGTCTTGCCCAAGGACACTTCGACATGTGGACAGCCAGAGCCGGGACGCGAACCGCCAACCTCTCGGTCATTGGGCAACCCACTCTGTCAACTGAAAGGTGGGGGGAGTCTGCTGTAAACTAGAAGCTAAACCAGTATGTTGTGGTGCAGACAGAATCCAAAGAGGTGGTGCTAAGCCCAAAGGTGAAACCCTTGGTTTTTAGCTGCGGATCTCTGTTCTGACACTTGCCTTCAGTCATGAACTTAAACACAAAGAATGAGGTTGAGGGTACAAGTGGCCCATATCAGGTTCCTTTGCAGGGTGGGCGGGGCTCAGCTTTAGCAATAGGGGGTGGGGCTGGAACATATGAGAGTGACTTGGAGTAGAGCTGCTGCTCCACCAGGTCCAAAGAAGCCAGTGGAGGTGGTTCATCTAGTGAGGACACCTCCTGGTCATGGTCTACCTGAGGAAGAGCTAAAGGCATATCCATCTGGGAGGAGACCTCCCTGGAAAGGGGCTAGGGGTGTTTCCATCTCTTAGGAGACTTCAGGGCTGACCCAGCAGACACTGGAGGGATTTTGTCTGTAGGCTCATCCAGGAAAGCCTCAGGATTTACCTGGAGTGGTGTGGGGGAGGACCCAGATAAGTGGAGGACAACAGGTACATGTCATACGAGTATAAGTGTCCCTATTGTTTACATTTCTTTTAATATCAATATTCAGACACCACTTTAAACTGGACTTTGCCTAGATCAGGGGTCTCAATCTCATTACTTTCAGGGGCCACATTCTGCCCAATTTGATCTCCAGTGGGCCAGACCAGTAAAATAATAGCATAATAATAACCTTGAAAAAAAAATGACAGGACATTTTTGTGTTTGTTTTAGTGCAAACAAACCCCATTACCTTGTTATACGTTTTTAAAGAATATTTATGAAATCAACTCCTAATGTTTGTTGATGATCTACTACAAATGATAGATTGATAACCATGAGCCAACTCCAACAGGAAGTTTGCAATTTGCAATTTGCAATTTTGCAATTTGCCAAGTAGTTACTAAAAATATCTTCTCAGAAACAGTTTTTCATACAATTTCTTAATAGCATCAAAAGATAACATGAACCCTTCTCAAAACAGTTGTATATGACTGTAATAACTGCCTTAGGTTTTTTTGTTTTTTTTTAATATTTGTATTTTTTTATGAGCCCAAAAAGTTGCAAGGTCTGGAACTCATTTTTCCCTTTGTAGTTTTTGCCCACATGTATACATCTATATGTTCACAGGACTCTCCACAACACTCATCTTAGATCAGATTTACGCTTATGAACTTATTCAAATTAGTTGATTTTTCATTTTCCACTTTAAAATGTCAGTGGCACGGTGGTGTAGTGGTTAGCACTCGTGCCTCACAGCTAGAAGGACCCTGGTTTGAATCCCACACCAGACCTTTCTGTGTGGAGTTTGCATGCGTGGGTTTTCTCCAGGTACTCCGGTTTCCTCCCACCATCCAAAGGATGGGTAGGTTAATTGGTTAATCTAAATTGGCCATAGGTGTGAATGTGAGAGTGATTGTTTGTCTATATATGTTCAGCCCTGAGATGAACTGGAGACTCATAGAGGGTGAACCCCGCCTTCACCCATTGTAGCTGGATTAGGCCCCCAGTGACCTCTATGACCCTAGTGAGGAAAAATCGGGTTCAGATGACGAGACAAGACTTTAAACTGCCATTTGACCCCCCCAAATGGAATAAATCTGAATAAACTAAATTTGTTATGCATGTTATGGGTGGTACACACTTTCATGTCATATCCAATTCAACACTTTAGCTGCCAAAATGGGCTATATAGCGCCACCTACAAACATTAAAACAGCTCCAGTGGCCTGTAGGAATGTCACACAGACATGAAACAAACACCAAAATGTTGATCTCATTGAGCCCAAAAATTAATACCCAGACTCCCCTGAGTTAACTCCAATAGGAAGTTAGCAATTTGCCTTTAAATGTAACTCCATGTTCCCGTGATTACTGTTTATTCATTTCAAAAAGTTTTTTAGATGTTACGCATCAGTTTGTTCACAGGAATCCGCAGAATCCACACGCCAAAGAATTTTTCAGATAGGACCTACAGCTATGAACTAGGCCTATGCAGTCATCTCCAACTGCTAAAAGTATATCACCGAAATACGATGCTTTCAGTCACCCAACATTTCCACCATTCCCGTCCACCCACTCATAAACTTGTATAATAAATAGAAAATATAAAAGAATGAGTTCATGTGCCTGATCTTACAGCATGAGCATGCCGGTCAAAAGTTATGGGCCAAACAAAAGTCGGCCATCTTGAAAATCATCCATCTTAGAAATGTCAGCCTTTAAAATCTGAACCGTGCATGTGCCCGCCCTAGAGTATTAGCACATCGAATTTGGTGGTTATCCATCCACCCGTTCAAAAGTTATGAGCCAGACAAAATTCGCCAATCTTTAAGCTGTTCAAAAGTTATCGCGTTAACACCAAAGACCTTATCCGGTGTTGCACGCAAAATCATTACATCCCAGATGCTCTGCGTTTCTGGCATATAAATAATCTCAGTTTTGATTAAGAGTATTTTGGGTATATGAAAACTTGCACACAGAGAAATTAGTACACAGTATTTTTTTCCAAAATAAAAGCCATGTTCAACTAATACTTTTCATTTTTATGACTAAACACTCAACTGCTTGTACAATTTTAGTTAAGTAAACATTTTTATTTCACACATATGCACACACAATATGGTTTTTCAAAATGAAAGCCAAACATGTGATGTATTATGAGTATTATGGTCAACTGTTCCATCTTATTTAAATTCATTCAAACTGTCTCTCACAGATACACACATGCCAAACACATAGTAGTTTTTTTCTAAATACAAAGAAGTGTTGCTCCAGAACACTGGTGTTCTGTAGGATGACAGACACAAATGGGCCCCACCCTTTTGAGGTGAGGTGTCAAGGGTCAATGGAGGCAGGTGTGAGATCTTACACAATACTGCTTGCAGCTTTAATTATTATCATTATTGTTTTGTTATTATTTCTATTACCTATTTATTATTACTATTACTATTATTCCTATGATGATTATTATTATTAGTAGTATTATATTATTTTTGCTCTTATTATTATGTCATTGAAGGGTCAGCAACGTATGATCCTGTGAAGAGTAAAAACATTTGAAATATATTTTTGTTGGGTTAGCTCGGACTCTTTCAGAACAATTTTTGTGTTTTATAGTTTTATAAAACAACAGATGTTGGTACTTTTGTAAATGTTTGTGCTTAACCGACTAAAACAAACCTTTGTTTTCCCTAAAGTGGACGAAAAGTGTTAGCTATCTCCATTTGGAGCGTTTCCATGCCGACAGAACTTGTTTGTAGAGTTTGTACAAATGAACCAGTTTGCACAGTTTGTACATAGTGTAGAGTTTTTTGTAGTGTCCGTACAGTTTGTACAAATGAACCTGTTTCTACAGTTCATACAGACTGCCAAGCATTGCACGGTTTGTACAAATGAACCAGTTCGGAGAGTTTGTCCAGACGAGTCCAGGTTGATGTTTGGAAAACAAAGGTTTGGTTTTAGCTTTAGCAGGATGACTTTAACTGTGTGATTGAACATATTCCTCAGGTAAAGGACCAGAGACGCTGTATGCCGGGCAAAAGCTCAATGATAATGAATGGCATACGGTGCGTGTGGTGCGCCGTGGAAAAAGCTACAAGCTAACAGTTGACGATGATGTAGCAGAAGGTACTTACCTGCACCTTTCACCGATGTTCTTATGCCATGTTTCCACTAGTATCGACTCAACTCAACTCGGTAGCATTACCATTACAGGACCTAGGCGATTCGGGTTGAGCTGAGCTGAATTGAGTTGAGTCGAGTGGATGCTAGTGGAAAGGCGGCATTCATGTGTGTTTGTGCTGGTTCTTGACATTTGGAATGAAACCAAAGCATGTGGACACTAGTGAGTCTGAGCTGAATCTAATACTGTGAATGTAATTGTCTCCTTAAATCAGCCCTTTTGTGTTAGTGTCAGACAGTGTTCTCTTTTCTTTTGGGTTTTTTCTTTTTCTTTCTTTTCACCCCATCCCCTTCACCCTCCCCGTCTCCAGGACAAATGGTGGGTGACCACACTCGTCTGGAGTTCCACAACATCGAAACGGGCATCATGACTGAGCGCCGCTTTGCTTCCAGCATCCCCTCCAGTTTCATAGGACACCTGCAGAGCCTCAGGTAACAATTACCTTTGACCCTGACCCTTAACCCTAACCACCACCAAATACTGAATCTCCTGGACTGACCATGGTGTAGTATTATATGGGCTGTCATCATGGTGTAGTAAATGGTAAATGGACTGCACTTATATAGCGCTTTTCCAACTTTATGGTGCTCAAACTGCTTTACATTAGCCTCATTCACACAATTCACACACCAGTAGGTGCTGCTGCCATGCAGGGTGGTCCGAGTCCCACTGGGAGCATAATTCAGGGTTCACTATCTTTCCCAAGGACACTTCGACATGTGGACAGCCAGAGCTGGGACACTAACCGCCAACCCTTCAGTTATTGGACTGGACATGATGATGGGCTATCATCATGTGGATTAATGTACCGATATATTTCAACTTCCACAGCTGTATTTTGTAAAGGAGCAGTCAACTATCTTGACTAATCAGTGGCTGCAGGCTTTATGTGTCACCTTGTAGTATCACTGGGATACACAAGTCACTTTTTCCAAGTCCAAGTCAAGTTTCAAGTCTCAAATGGCTGAAAAAAATGTTTTCACATTAGACGCTATTTGAGATAATACTGCATTGCTGTATGGTGAAAGGATATATAATCTATTATTAGACACTACACCATCAAAATTGATCAGAGCAATGCATGAGCAATGTGAAGAAACATCCCAAAAGGTTTGTTTAAATTTGATCAATGTATTTTGAACTTAATACCACAGAATACACAAACTTATTTGTGTATGTGGTCTTGTCCTTTCCCAGAAAATAGCAAATTGAGGAAAATGAGAAATGAAAATAGGTAACTGAGGAAAATAACATAAATAAATCTTTCTTTACCTGACTGAATTCTGCAAACCTGTGAATTAATTTCCTTTTTTTTTAAACATAAACATATAAACATAAATGATAAAGTTACTAATATTGTTGTTCATACAAAACACTATGTTTTTGGTCTTTTGACCTACAGCTTTTTGATTAAAAATGATCATTAATAGTATAAAAAAATTATATTTATGAACCATTTAGGTTTTTTCTAGTGCTCTTGATCTCATTTTTTAAACTTGAAGGAGGATTTTAAGCTCCTCCCAAACAGCAGTTCCATTTATGTTGGGTATCCATGAAAAGATAATTCCCTTCCCTACCTGATGATGGCGCCACATACTTTCTTATAGAGAAGAAGGACTTTAATAGTGCATTCCAGTACAACATATCTACATAACAGAAGTTAATATTAATGTTAATTAGGATTTTCAAAAATAAGTGAGTAATAATATTTTCACTATTGCTTGGTATAAATTAATTCCTGAGGGTGTACACTTTCAAAAGCTATGCAGCTTTACCATGAACATTTTGATAGGAGCTCTAGAACATTAAAATAATGGTTCACCAGTCAGTGTGTATTAAGAGGTGAACATTAGACTCCAATACACAGGCTGATATTGCCGCTACTTGCCGAGGCTTCAATGTAATGTTAGTGAAATATAAAATAAAATTGTAACATCAGGGGAGAGAAACTATAAAACTAGCTTGCAGCCTATGATAAGCTGTGGTTAGATTAGTTTTCTAGTGGTAACGTTAACGTAAACTTCCCATACAAGCCAAGTTTCCCTTTCAAAGTGACTCACTCACCTATCATCCTTGTGTGTTCTGAGGAGCCTGAGGAAGTTTGATATTGTTGAGCCAGCATCATTTATTTTAATACCACACTCCTTACAGGTAGCTGTCTGCTTACTGGACGTCTGTGTGAAGGTTTTATATGCAAATGTATTTATAAAAGGAACAGTTCAACTTGTGAGCTGGGCAACTCAGTGGCAAAACTGAAACAAACTCACAAACTCGTGAGTCATAACACCCAAGTCTGAGTCAAGTCTCAAGTCTTTGAGGGCAAGTCTAAAGTCAAGTCGCAAGTCTTTGTGTGACTTAAGGGCCACTCGAGTCAGTGTCTCACACTCGAGTCCCCATGTCTGGGACCAACCAGGTCCAACCAAAACAGACAAACTGAGGGTTCCAGTGGGGTTGTACCTTACTATGTAGACAACTGAACACTTGCAGACCATCTTCCCACCGGTGGGCCAAAGTGATAATTCCAGGGAGGTCCCACCTGCCACTGGGATACTCAGCTCCAGATAGTAGCTGTTCCTGCCTTCAGTGACATCTCCTGCCATCTGGTTGACATCCAGATCTACTGCTCCTTCTAGACCTTTGAGCTCTCAGACATCATGCAGTGGCTGGATTGACAACTGCCTCCAACTCCAGGCAAATGGAGACCCAGCACTATCCCAGTGATCAAACCAACCGCACATCAGACAGTGCTATGTCAGGGATCAAACCACACCATGGACAGCACTATCCCAGCAATCAATTTGCACCTCAGTCTGCATCATCCCAGACACATGGAGTCCAATACTGACCTAAAAAAATAAGCGTCATGTATTTGTATCTTTACACCTGGACTACTGCAACAGCATTGTTCACATGTCTTTAGGGTGGCACCTCCTTGTGGCACTCAGAGCAGCACTTCCTTATGGTCCACAGGGTAGCACCTATGTATGGTCCTTAGGGCACCACCTCCTTATGGTCCACAGGGCAGCACCTCCTTATTAGCAAAGCTTGGTCATTCCAGCCTGATTCTAATGCTGGAGAACATAACTCCCTGAGTGCACTCAATGCAATTGACACCATTTATTCACCAACAAACTAGGTTCAGGAAAGCCCAGGTGTCCTGAGGGGACCCCCGTTGCTGAATGCACTCATGAATCCTAGTGACAATGGCAAATGGTCTGTTTTGTTGGCCTATCAGTGGAAGACATTGAGGATGTCTATTTTGATTTATGATGGTCAGATTCCTCATGATTGGATGTGGAGGACTCCTGATTTATCAAAAAATGGGGGAAACTGCAGGACTTAAGCTGGTCCCTGTGATTAGTTTGCAATGCTCACTGACTCTGTGAGTCAGTGGAGGTCCTGGAAGGGAGGTGTCAAGGTGAGTGTAGTGTGAAGGACCCAATTGCGGACACCACAGCTTCACAAAGGCTCTTTATTCTGAGCTCAGACAGAGGTAACGTATGGGGGCAAACTGAGAGAGAGGACAGGAAAGGATAGAACTTAAATAGGGAGAAGAGATGAGGACAGGTGTGCAAGGAAACAGGTGAAATGAATGAGTTGAAATGTGACAAGGTGCAGAGTGGAAAAGACAGAATGAGGGGAAAGGTGACAGTGAGGATATGACAGGAGGTCCTGGTGGAGGTCGTGGAGAATTGTGTGGTCAAGTTAATACTCAGGGTTCAGCAGTCATCCAGGAAGAGCAAAGACTTGCTGTAGCGCTCAGGAGACTCATAAAGGAGACTGGATTTTACATCAACAGACAGATGGTTGAGGTGCTTCGGACTATAGTCGGACTGGTAAAAAATGTGGATGAGCTGACTAAAAAGAGACAGGATTGTTGTGAAGCACTTTTTTTGCTGAACTTCCCCACCGTATTTAATGAAAATTGAGTTAGATCAAAGAAATGGGTAATTCCACCTGCTGCGCCCCCTCTCTCCCTGCAGAAGGAGACAATCAATACACTGTTTCAATCTCAATCTCATGGACAGTCGTCTTGGAATTACTGAAGCGAAGGTCATGCTGGCTCACCAGATAGTTTCACCACACACACAATACAATATTTACCAGCTCTAACCCTCTCCATACCAAACCTGCTTCCTGAATGTCTCCATCTTTGTTGATACCTTGTGATCTCCTTTTGTTTTGGAAAAATGTCCCTTCACAATGCTCACTGTGTTCTCTTTTCCAATGCTTGACACAATATGCTGTATGTGCTTGCTTATCTGTGCCCTGTGCTTACTATTCTTCTGATTTCAAAACCATTTGATTGGAAGTGCCTTGGTATGGCTGCGTCCATTTTGTGACCCAACTTTTGTTTGCTGTCTTGTGGAGTATGCAAATGATAAACTAATTCTAATTCCCTGATTCTCAACTGTTGACCTCCTTGTTGGCCACATATGGGCTGATCCTATACTGTAATCTAAGTCTGTCACCCACTGATCCAAAGATTGAAGAGTGTCATGAAGGGAGAAGACTCAGATGCTCAGTGTTGAAGGGAAAATAATTTCACAACAACAGAAGCAAAATCATGAAACAGACAGACGGAACACAAAACCTGGGCATAGATCAGCCAGACTCCGTGGTGATGAAAGAAATGTCCAGGTTATGATAACAAGGGAATAAACAGAGTGCCCGGATTATTGTGATGGAAAATCTGAATGGTCTGGCACCAGCAACTGCAAGCTGCGTTGCTTAAATACTGCAGATCAACAACGACTTGCACGGTGCAGGCCAGGTGAATCTGGTGAGCACTGGGGGAAAGGTCATGACATTACCCTCCCCCTAAGTTCCTGACACCCCTAAAAAGAAACAAAAACCTTCAGGCAGAGTGGTGTGGAAAACCTCTGGGTGGAGTACCCTTTAAGCGGAATGGTGTGGAAACCCTCTGGGCGTAGTACCCTCTGAGTGGAGCAGTGTGGAAACCCTCCGGGTGGAGTACCCTTTGGGCAGACCAGTGTGGAAACCCTCCAGGCAGAGTACCCTCTGGGTGGAGCGGCATGGTACCCCTCCAGACGGAGTAGCATGGATCCCTCTGGGTGAAGTACCCTCTGGGCGGAAGGGAACTGGGTCAGGACAAAAAGGAACAACATAGGCAGGGACTGACAGACATGACCAGAAGACTACCTATTACTGGGCAGAGGACTCTGGCTGAGACAGGAACAGGATAAAACATAGACAAAGAACTAGCCAGGGGCAAAACAAGCAAATCAAGGGAACAGGCTGGGGCAACAACAGGGATGAAAACTGGACAGGAGGGCCGAGGCCAAGAAAGACAAGAGTGCCAGGGCAAAATTGGGCCAAATAGGACTAGAGGGCCGGGGCAAAACTGGGCCAAACAGGACAAGAATGTCTGTGCCTCCAACTAGGAACCAGTGCCCTGAACTCAGAACCAGCACCCTTCACTGAACCAGTGCCCCCACAGCGACCAGTGCCACCTTGGGCAACTGGCCACAGGCAAACTGGCAACAGGAACCAGACAAAAAGGGGGGGAAACCAGAACAGGAACACTGAACACAGGAGACCAAAAACAGAAGTGAGGGAACACATACAGTCAAACTGATTGCACTACCTCGTGTACTTTGCACCACCCTTTTTGTAAAATATTATTTATTACCTTTATTTTTATTTTTTTTCTCTTGTACATACTATTTTATATTTTTATATTACTATTACTATTCTGAGAGTGACACCACCTGCCGGAATAGAATTCCATGTATGTGCAAATGTATCTGGCGAATAAAAAACGATTCTGATTCTGATTCTGATAAGACTGGGAACCGGATACAAGATCAGTGAGGGAACAGAAATGGCCAAAGACTAAAGGAAAAGGGAAGAAAAGGGACTAGACAGAGACCAAAATCCTCTCTAGACAAAAGACAGACAATGCCAGGTGGAAAAGCATATAATGCCAGGAGGAAAGAGAGATAATGCCAGATGGAAAGAGATATAACGCCAGGTGGAAAGAGAGATAGACACCAGATGAAGAGACAGACGACACCAGATGAATACACAGAAGACACCAATTGATGATAGAAGAGCCAGACACTATTGACAAAAAAGAAAAAAGCCAGACACTATAGACAGAAAACACACAGAAAAGAGCTACACTCAAGAAAAGAAAGGTTACCAGAGTGCATATTGGGTGGTGGAATATTAGGTATAGTTACCTGACTGCATATTATGTGGTGGCAGAACCGGACCACTGTTATATCCTCATAATTCACAGGCTTCATTGAACACATGATCAAACCACTTCAGCAGTGGTCCCCAACCCCTGGGCTGGTCCGTGGATCACTTGGTACCGGGCCGCCTAATAATTACTTAACAGCAAGAGATGCTGTTATTTCTCTTGTATTTATTATCCGAGTCTGAACAACCTTTTATTTTGAAAAGTGACCGGATTCTGTCGGTTACATCTCTGTCAGTCGAAAGCCAAAAATGTTATCCACATGTTAGCAAAGTCAGTAAAAAACAGATGTGTTCGGAAAGTTTCTTTTTGAAGAGGAAAAGGCCACTGAAGAGACAGAAGAAGAGCCTCCAACTGCCAAGAAAACTAAAGATTTACCAGGAGTTGGACTGGAAATATGGATTTATGGTGACAGGCGATTCCCACAGACCAGACCCGCTCTGTATAAAGATATAAACAATCTATGTAACCGCCCCCAGTCTGTGGTAAAATTGTCAAACGTTGACCGGTCCACGGTAATAAAAAGGTTGGGGACCACTGGACTACAGGACACACACATTCATTCATTGTTTTGGGTTTTTCTTCTGTTTGTTTTTATATATGGAGGATAATTGGTACCATTGTTTATATGAGTTAATATGATTTTAGTTTGATGTTTGTTCCATGTAAATCTTGTTGTATGTTAATTAAATAATGTGGTCATTGGTATGTCCATGGGTGGAGCTTAGGGATATATAAAGGGGAGCATTTCCCAGTAATGTGGGGGTGTAGTTGGAGATAAATTCTGTAGATTTAGACAGATTTGAATTTGAAGTAAGAGTGTAGCTGAAATCTGGTTTTTTTTAGTGTTGAATGGTAAAAGAGACCAACTTTATTTTATTGTGTTTTGAGATCTCTTGTAACTATTTTGTCTTTTTCCTGTTTTTTTTTTTTTATTTTTTGCACTGTAAAAACTGTGCACTCCTCATCACTGCTGATTTTGGATTTGGGTGTAAATAAATGAAAAACCATTGAAGTCAAATGAACCCTTGACAAATATATACAGTATATATATATATATATATATATATATATATATATATATATACTATTCGTCAGGAATAGTATTCCTGAATCACAGGCACAATAAGTGCAGATTCAACATTGTTATCAGTATTGTCACTGGAGTGGGGCTGTTGTGGTGTCCCCCTTCCCAATGCCGTGTGCCCGACAGGTGCTGTGGCCCTCGGCTTGGTGCCCAGGTCAGAATTTGACCCTTGATGAAATCTAATTGGGGAACCCTGGGTTAGGGCTACCTGAGTGCATATCGGGTGGTGGAGTATTGGGTGAGGGTTACGTGGGTGTGTTTGGGATAACCCACAAAAAAAGGAAAGACTCGGCTGTGGCTCAGTTGGTAGAGTGGGTCGCCCAATGGTGGTTCACATCCCGGCTCTGGCTGTCCACACGTCGAAGTGTCCTTGGGCAAGACATTGAACCCTGACTTAGGCCCCCAGTAGAACTGACCTTAGACTTTAGAAACCTACTGGTGTATGAGTGTGTGTGTGTGTGTGTGTGAATGGGGGAATGTGAAGCGCTTTGAGCACCATGAAGGTGGACAAGCGCTATCTATATATGTGCAGATAATTTATTTCTTATTTTGATGTGAAAATAATTTAAAACATGCCCATAAATAATGTTAACTTCAAATCTCTGTCCTTGTTATATATATAGTGCAAAAAATAACATTAAATTAGGAAAATATTTACACTTGATAAATATTTCTATGTGAAAAACCTGAATAAATATGAACAACCTGAAATTTATAAAGAAAATTAAGCACAATATTAACAATTTAGTGTCATTGTAGCAGATCTGATCCATAATGCATGTGTGTAAATTGAGGCATAGTATTGTAAGAATTTCATGTGTTTTTCTTGAGATATTTCAGTTTTTTCAGGTTATTCACATCTGTCTGGATCACATCTGTTGGATAAAAATATAAAAAGGTAATGAGGTTTGTTTGCACTAAAACAAACAAAAATTTTTTTTCAAGGTTATTATTCAGCTATTATTTTATTGGTCCAGGCCACTGGAGATCAAATTGGGCAGAATGTGGCTGCTGAAAGTAATGACTTTGAGACCCCTGGGTTAGGGTTACCTAAGTGCATATTCTGTGGTGGAGTATTGGGTTAGTCTTACCTGAGTGTATATTGGGTGGTGGAGTATTGGGTTGGAGTTACCAGAGTGTGGTGGTAGAATATTGGGTTGGAGTTACATGAGTGCATATCGGGTGGTGGAATATTGGGTTAGGGTTACCTGAGTGCATATAATGTGGTGGAATATTGGGTTATAGTTACATGATTATGTATTACGTGGTGGAGTTTTAGGTTAGGGTTACCTGAGTGCATATTGGGTGGTGGAATATAGAGTTAGGGTTGTCCAAGTGCATATTTGGTGATGGAATATTGGGTTAGGATTACCTGAGTGCATATTGTGTGGTGAAGTATTGAGCTAGGGTTACCTGGGTATGTTTTGGTTGGTAGAATATTGGGTTAGTGTTTTCTGAGTGCATATTTGTTTTTGGAGTATTGGGTGAGGGTTACCTGAGTGCATATTTGGTGGTGAGATATTGGTTTAGGGTTACATGAGTGAGTATTGGGTTGTGGATTATTTGGTTAGGGTTACCTGAGTGGGTGTTGGGTGGTGGAATATTGGGTTAGGGTTATCTGAGTGCAATTCTGTGGTGGAGTACTGTGTTAGGGTTACATGAGTGTGTATTCAGTGGTGCAATATACCCAATATTGAATGGAACAGTGAACCCACATTTTTGTGACAGTGGTGGTAGTGGAATATTGGGTTAGGATTACCTTAGTGCGTATTGTAGGAGGCCTATTAGGAGGAGGCCTATTATTATCCTATTAGGTCAGAGTTACCCGAGTGTGTTTTGACTGTTGAAATATTGGGTTAGGGTTACTTGGGTGCATATTTGGTGTTGGAATATTGGGTTAGGGTTTCCTGAGTGCATATTGTTTTTTGAAGTCTTGGGTTAGGCTTACCTGAGTGCATATTCGGTGTTGGAATATTGGGTTAGGGTTACCTGAGTGCTTGGTTTTTGGGGTATTGGGTTAGGGTTATCTGAGTGTGTATTCGGTGGTGGATTATTGAGTTAGGGTTACCTGTGTGCGTATTGGGTGGTGGAATATTGGGTTAGGGTTACCTGACTGCATGTTGGGTGGTGTAGTATTAGGCTCGAGTTACCTGAGTGTGTTTCGGCTGTTGGAATATTGGGTTAGGGTTACCTGAATGCATATTCGGTGGGTTAGGGTTCCCTGAGTGAGCGTTGGGTGATGGAATATGGGGCAGCCATGGCTCAGTTGGTAGAGCTGGGTCGTCCAGTAACTGAAGGGTTGGTGGTTTGAATCCCGCTCTGTCATAGTCGGTCCATTGTGTCCTTGGGCAAGGCACTTCACCCTCCTTGCCTCCAGTGCCACTCACACTGGTGTATGAATGTTTGGTGGAGATCAGGGGAGCCATAGGCACAAAATGGCTGCCAAGCGTCTGTCAGTCTGCCCCAGGGCAGCTGTGGCTACATATGTAGTTTACCACCACCAGAGGAAGCATGTGAGAGTGAATGAATAATGGTCACTAATGTGAAGCGCTTTGAGTGGCCAAAAAAACACTATAAATCCAATCCATTATTATTATTATTAATAATAATAATAATAATAATAATAATAATAATAATAATAATAATAATAATAATAATAATAAATATTGGGTTAGGGTTACATGAGTGTGTATTGAGTGGTGGATTATTCTTAATAAGGAGGGTCCAAGGACAGGGGATGCCTGGGACCTTTTATTTATTTCTGTAGTTGATTGTGTTTGCTGTAAAGCCCTGTGAGATGACATTGTTGTGTTTTGGGGCTTTATAAATAAAATTTAATTGAGTATTGGGTTAGGGTTACCTGAGTGCATATCGGGTGGTTGAGTATTGGGTTAGGGGTACCTGAGTGTGTTTTGGGTGTTGGAATATTGGGTTGGGGTTACCTGAGTTCAGTGTCAATAGTCAGTGGTGGAATATTGGGTTTCAACCAGAGTCTTTAGCATTTGGTCATGGTTATCCAGAAGCTAATGCCAATGCTGTCTGTGTATTATGGGATGGATAAAACATATAGACCATATTTTCCTTCAGGGATACTAAAGCACAGTGACTTTCAAATGTTCCTCCAGTTTGTTTTTAGTACCAGTGACTTTTTAAGCTTTTGGTTTTGTTTTTTAAAGGCTAAGGGGGGATGTGCTAACTGCTAACCTTCCGAGTGTCCTGATTAAAATTGTTCATCTTAGTTTAACCCTGTGTTTAGTTGTCTTTTCTTGAAACAACTCTTCTAGTGTTTGACCCTTTTTGCCCATCACGTCTGCATGCGTTTCTTATGTTCAAAGGCTTCAGTTTCAGATTTTGTATTAATGATGAATTTTTTTTAACCTGTTTGTGTTTCTTCTTCCTTTTAGATTTAATGGAATGCTTTACATCGACCTGTGTAAGAATGGTGACATTGACTTCTGTGAACTGAATGCCCGTTTTGGGATCCGCTCCATCATCGCTGACCCTGTGACCTTTAAGTCGAAAAGCAGCTACCTGAGCCTGTCCACGCTGCAGGCCTACACCTCCATGCACCTGTTCTTTCAGTTTAAGACCACCTCCTCTGACGGGTTCATTCTCTTCAACTCTGGAGATGGAAACGACTTCATAGCTGTGGAGCTGGTGAAAGGGTGAGTGGGCCTGTGGAGCTGGTCTAAAGCTACATTTATATGGTGACAATGAAAACAGATTACGCAAAAGTTGTCTCATCTTCAATTTTTCATCCGTGTTTAGACAACTGTTTTCAGGAAGAAATCTTTGTTTATATGAAGATGCAACAGTGGGTGAAATTCAATTAGGTATGCATGCCAGGCCAATGTAGGTAATTGTACACCTGTCTCTGGCTATGGTATGAGTATAAACTCCGTACAATTGGTGATATATCTATCATAAATATCATATTTTCACTTGGAATTCGTGTTGTGGCCCAAAAATTAGCGTGTGTGCTATGGCTGCTCTTACACCTGTGGTGTGTGCCTCAACCTAACTTGATATGGCTCTAGCATGATGGGTTCAGTGTGATGTTACTTAACTATAACTGGCTGTTCTTATGTCTGTCAGAACGTGGGCGAATTCATTCAAATCAAAATTGTATCAAGTGTCTCATATTTCTATTGAAGAAAAGTGATAGCACAATGTATTATTATGGTTTAATCAGCCCAGTCCTACCTGTGTTATGTGTGTGTATATATATATATATATATATATATATATATATATATATATATATATATATACAGTATATATATATATATATATATATATACGGTATATATATATATATATATATATATATATATATATATATATATATAATTGTACCTTAACTGTGGGGATCTCATTTATTGTGTGAATGTTTCCATTTCATTGGAGCTGCTGGAGCAGCTTGAAGTGCATAGGATCCAGGTAGTCTGACATGTTTGTTGTTTTAGCAGCTGGACACATTGAGTGTGAACGTAAAGTTGTATGCAACGTGAACATGTTATGCATCTCTTGCTGTTTAGACACGACTCTGCTTGTCTTCAAAATTCCCCAGTATGGAAGGGAATGTTAAGATTTGTACGTATTCTGACCCCGACAGTGCAGTTGCAGTGTAAACGAAAGGCACTTCCGATGAACTATTTTGTCATTTTTAGTTGCAATCATCCTCATGTAAATGGTCCCTAAGGGTGACTGGTGGGGTCAAAGGGTGAGTGGAGTGGAGCTGTGGGTGTGGACTTACCTTTAGCCTGAACATGGGTTTCAGTCCAGGATGTGGGCATGTCCGAACTGGGGGTGTTGGCTTATAGTCCTGTTGTGACCGTCCACAGTGTTTCCACTGGAGTTGTAAGAAAATGCTGGTTTCACAGTACATAATGGTATTTAGTCAGTTGAAACTCAGATGAACTCAGATGGGTCTGGTTCCTCAATTCTGGTCCACCAGGCTCTTCAGCACCCAAACAGCAGGACTGGTACCAATAGAAGTCTGGAACTGGGATTAATGATTTTAAAAGAAATTTCTTTTTATTTTACAAGAAAAATTTATTTATTTATTTTATTTAGTCATTTTATTTCGAATATGTCAGACATACAAATGATAATAATGATACCAAAACATTAAAGAACAAAAAGTTTAAAAAATAAAAGCAAAGGAAAAGTCAGAAATAAAGAAACGGCAATTAACATATTCGAAAAGGAGTGGGAAGAAGTGAAAAACTTATTATCTCCCACCCCTATTTAAACAGAAATCAAATGTCAAAAGAATATGCAAATCTATAGTAGTTTATCAAAATAGTACAAAAATAAGTCTTATACACATCAATTAAAATATATTACTATGTATTTACATAAAATATAAAATATATTACTCAGTAAATACCCATCTACTATGTTCATATCATGTTATACTTTTATCATGCTATCATAACCATATGTATAAATATACCCAAAAAGAAAACAAATAAGCAAAAAAAAACTACTAGTAATAATGATAATTATTATTATTTTCTGATTAAAGAGAGCTCATTTCTATATCCATATACATACGAACATTTTTATACTCATACCTAAATACATATATACATTATATAATACATATATATATATATATATATATATATATATATATATATATATATATATATATATATATATATATATATATATATATATATACACATACATCTACACATATATACATACACACATACACATACACATACATATACATATACACATATATACACATACCTATATACACATATATATACATATATATACACACATATATAAACATACACATACATGAATATTTAGTTGTTGTTGTTTTTTTCTTCCCCCTTTTTCTTCTTTATATTTACACCAAGCATTCACTGTACTTTCTTAACAGAATATGTTTATACATTTTTTTAAACTGGTTGATGTTCGGACATTGTTTTTGTTCCTCGCTCAAACCGTTCCAAAGTTTTACACCAGTAATTGAAACACAAAAGCTCCTCATGTTTGTCTTTCTGCATAATGTTTTAAAATTGAGTTCTCCCCTCAGGTTATAACCGCCCTCACGATCCTGAAATAACTGTTGTAGATTTATGGGTAGATTCTGGTTCTTTGCCTTGTACATTATTATTGCTGTCTGGTATGCTATGATATCTGTGAATTTCAATAATTTAGACTGCAAAAATAAAGGGTTTGTATGTTCCAGAAAGCCGACCTTATGGATTATGCTTATTGCTCTCTTTTGGAGTACGATTAGCGACTGTAGGGAGCTGATGTAGGTGTTACCCCAGACCTCAGCACAATAATGCAAATAGGGTGACACTAGGGAACAGTAAAGAGTATGTAATGACTTATAACCGAGAAAGTACTTTGTTTTATTTATGACTGCTATGCTTCTGGATACCTTATACTTGACCTGTGCTATGTGAGGTTTCCAGCTGAGTTTCTCATCTAGTATCACACCAAGGAATTTGCTTTCTTGCACCCGCTCAATAGGAATCCCATCTATCATTAGTTTAACTGTAAAGTTTCTTCTGTACTTGCCAAATAAAATAAAATTTGTCTTGCTAATATTTAATGATAGTTTATTCCAATCAAACCATAGCTTTAGTTTATTTAATTCTTCGTTAATTACTAACTGTAATTTATACAGATTCTCCCCAGAGCAGAAGACATTTGTATCGTCTGCAAACAGTACTAGTTCTAGCAGACTCGAAACCTGACAGGTGTCATTAATATAAAGAATAAAAAGTTTGGGTCCTAGTACTGACCCCTGGGGGACACCACAAGTAATGTCCAAACAACCTGAGCTGTAGTTACCCAGCTTCACAAATTGTTGACGACTATTCAGGTAACTTTTAATCCAATTATTATCACTACCTCTAATACCAATTTTTTCTAATTTATTTAGTAATATATTATGATTAATAGTATCAAAAGCCTTTCTTAGGTCAATAAATATACCAATTGCATGTTTATTTTTGTCAATTGCTTTTGTTATTTTTTCTATTGATTCCGTTAATGCATGGGAAGTCGACCTGTTTGCCCTAAACCCATACTGACTGTCTGAGAGTACATTACATTTGTTTAAAAATGAATCCAATCTGTTTACGAAAAGCTTTTCCAATATTTTAGAGAATTGTGGCAATAGTGAGACTGGTCTATAGTTTGTGTACTGATGTTTGCTTCCATTTTTATACAGTGGAATGACTTTTGCTTTTTTCATTTGGTTTGGAAATGTACCGGTCTGGAACGATGCATTGCATATGAATGTGAGTGGCTTAGTGATCCCTTCAATGACTTGTTTGATTAGTGCTATATCAATATCATTAAAGTCAGTGGATTTTTTGTTTTTGCAATTATTAACTATATCCATGATTTCCTTTTCATTTACTGCCTTAAGGAACATTGAACAGGGATTTCTCTTCACCAACTCCTCCATATGCGCCCCATCAGCCCCTGGATCCAAGATTTTGCTTCCCAGATCAGGACCTACGTTCACAAAAAAATGATTAAAGCGATCTGCCACTTCCCCATATTGTAATTTTCAATATCATTTTCAATAAAGTATTTAGGTAGAATATTTTGTTTAACCCCATCTTTTAAAATACTGTTTATTAAATTCCAAATCCCTTTAATATTATTCTTATTGTTTTCTAGTTTCATTCTATAATATTCTTTCTTACTCGTCCTTATAATACTAGTTAGTTTATTTTTATACTTCTTGTATCTCACTTCAGCCTCTTTAGTTCTTAGTCTAATGAAGTCCTTATATAGTGCATTTTTCTTTTTACAGGCATTTTGTAAGCCTTTACTTAGCCACGGACATCTATTATATTTTATCTTTATATTATATTCCTTGATAGGACAGTGTTTGTCATATAGTGATTTGAATAGTGATAAAAACTTGTTATAAGCATCATCCACATTTTTTTCTTTGTAGATTATTTCCCAGTTTTGAGACATTAATTAAAGTTTTAACATATTAATTGATACTTCTGTCCTTATTCGTCTGTATAGTTTTTGTTTCTCTGTATGGTGTCTATGGTTACTGTCAAATACTGTAAATACTGGCAGATGGTCTGTAATATCGCTGATTAGTAGACCATTTACTGTATTCTCAATTACATTTGTAAATATATTGTCTATAAGAGTGGCACTATGAAGTGTTATTCTGGTAGGTCTATTGATTAAGGGAAGAAGACTCATTGTGTTCATTGAGTTTACAAACTCATCAGTACCTTTATGATTATTATATTTCAATAAATCTATGTTAGTATCCCCACAAATAAATATATTTTTATTTCCTATTCTAGCAAACGTGTTTTCCATCCAGACCCTAAAGTTCTCTATGCTTGAATCTGGACTTCTATATACACAGCTGATTAAGATATTTCTCTTATTTGCCATACAAATCTCCAATGTGATACATTCAATTACAAGGTTCTCAACCACTTGTGTCATAGTTTCCACCATTTTAAATTTTAGGTTAGTATCCACATAAATTGCCACCCCTCCTCCACCCTTGTTCTGCCTGTTGTTATATGTGAGTTCGTAACCGTCCATCTCAAAGTCTGCTCCCCTCTCTGTATTTATCCAGGTTTCAGAGATTGCTATAATGCAAAAGCGATGTGAAAATGAGCTTAGGTAGTCCTTCATGCTGTTAAAGTTAGCATATAGGCTTCTACTGTTGATGTGGATAATTGATAACCTCCCCTTTGTCCTGATGTTGTGATTAAATTGTTCAGGAGTGTAGTACTTGCAGGCATTATTAAAGTTGGAGAAGAAATGTAGATGTATTATCTTTCATCAGCTAATTTTTCTACAGTGGATAGTATTATAATAATGGTTAAAAATGGAGAAAAGTTAAGTGCCACAGAAGCAGCAGCAGTGGGTGTTTATGGGCCAGAACTGAACAAAAATTGAATGATGAGTTGGGCATATGGGGAAAAAGCTAAACTGAGCAGGAAAATGGTAAATGACAAAAGCATTAACAGAGACACTAGTGGGAAAACTGGAGGAGAATGTGTGTTTATATGTCTGTTGTATGTCTGTGTGTCTGTACATGTTCATATATGATCATACAGAACACACATGTTCACATGTTCTGATTCCGTGTTTCCTCAGGTACATCCACTATGTGTTTGATCTGGGAAATGGACCGAACCTGATCAAAGGCAAAAGTGAACGAGCACTGAACGACAACCAATGGCACAACGTGGCCATCACCAGAGACAATAGCAACACCCACACTGTCAAAGTGGATGCCACGGCAACCAGTCAGAGCATCAACGGAGCAAAAAACCTGGATCTGAAAGGTGTCGTATAGACCAACTGGGACATACACTGTAACACACCAGGGCCATCAATAAATATATGTGTATATGTATATGTATATGTATATGTATATGTGTATATATATATATATATATATATATATATATATATATATATATATATATAAAGGGGTGTGAATGTTTCACTCACAACAATCCGATTCAGGGAGATTCATGAAAATTATTGAACAATTCGGTTTAATACAATTCAGTTAATTTTGATTCAATACAAATTGACAATTTAACCGCAAGGACTTATTTTATTTTGTTACTGAGAACAAAAAGGAACAAATATAATTTCAAAACCATATCCTTTTGTTTATTTAGTGTCACAGAGACAATAGAGTAGGAAGTACTGAACATGAATTCATTTGATCCACTCTACCAACTGAGCCACAGCCTGGGCGGCTGTGAGTCAGTTGATAGAGTGGGTCGCCCAATTACCCAGAGGTTGGCTGTCCACACGTCGAAGTGTCCTTGGGCAAGACAGGCCCCCAGTAGGACTGACCTTAGACCTTAGAAACCTACTGGTGTGTGTGAATGTGTGAATGGGAAGCTAATGTAAAGCGCGTTGAGCACCATGAAGGGGGAACAGCGCTATTTAATTGCAGACCATTCATTCATTCACAACATAAACTGAAGTCTTTACAATATACTGTACCTGTAGATAACTGATATTGGTGAAATGTTAAACTGATAATCTGATGGTACTAATTTAACAGGTTTGCAAAACTCTGCTCATATTTAAAATACAAAACTTACTTTCCCTCAAGAAAGGCAAAATAAAAGATAAAAATGTCATAAAGTTTAATTATTCCTGCAAATGTGAGAATACACTGAGCATAAAACTGAGATTAGAGATAAAATAATTTTTTTTTTACTGTTTTGGAAGAAAATCAACTGATCAACATAATCTTGTCTAAGAACAGTAATGCCACTGAAACTATATCCATTGATTTGATAAGAACTGATGCTGCACTGGTGTGTGGTTTACAGAGGTATTTTTAAAAACATGACAGCAGGACACTCACCAGGAATCCAGTACAGGTGGACTGAGTCCCGCACGGGTCCATTTTACAAACCCGTAACCACGTACATTAGACCCCATGATTAAACATTCTCTATCCGGGAGCTTTATTTTCAGTTTTAATGCATATCACATCAGAGTTACTCATAGAGTCAAATCTTGTACATGAGTAATCTTACATGTTAGCACTAAAGTCGTTATTTGTTTTGGAAATCTGTGGGCAGATATAAAGCTTCAAAATAAAACAATTCGGCTGGGTGGATCAACCACGGATCTGCGGTTTCATCAAAAAATATGCTTTTATTTTGTTACTTCCTGTCTGCTACCTGCATTTCCTTTAACTTTACCTCCATCTGTGCCAGGAAAAAAAGCAGATAAATCTCCGGTCGGAAGTTTTAACATTTACAATTCTTAAAATAAATGCTATGTCATTGTTAAGCTACTTGGCTACAGATATAAAGAACAATTCATGGCCGTAAATCCAGGGTATCGGACCGTTCATACGCAGTTTTACCGATTCAGGCTCCATGGACCGATTCACTCGGATGTCAGACTACATAGACCGGTAACTGATTCGAATTGGTTTATCTTTACACCTCTAATATATAAGTATACAGTGGTATCTCTACTTACAAAATTCATTCATTCCAGAAGTGTTTTCGTACCATGAATTTTTCATAAATAGATTCACATTTTACATGTAAAAGGCCTAATTCGTTTCAAGGCCCCCAATACTACCCCTCAAACCCTTTAAAAATTATAAGATACAAACAAAACCCTTTGGGTTTTACATGTGAGAGCATAGGTTCTGAATATTATTAGCCCGTACAGGCTAATGGCAGTGCCCAGGACAGAAGAGTTGAGCCACATCTCAGTGACAATGAGGATGCAGCAGTCTGGTGTATCATGTTTGGCATTTTAATCCAGCTTCAGGTAGTCCAGTTTGTTTTCCAATGAACATACGTTGGCAAGCAGGTGGTTGGAACGGGTTAGCTCTTAGCTTAGCTGTAAATCCACCGTGACGGCCGTGCTTCTGCTTCCTCTCGTGCCACCTCCAATGTCTCCAGAGGTGGCCTCTGTGGGAGGGAGACTCCGCTGTAGGATGCTGCATCTAACTGGCGCACCAGACCGAGGTTCTGTCGCTCTCCCTGTCTCTCCCCCTCTCTCCCCCTCTCTCCCCCTCTCTCCCCCTCTCTCTTTCTCGCCACGTGAACACCGTCAGACCTAAAAAAGACGTGGCTGCTGCAAGTAAGACGGTTGTAGTGGGCTAATAAAACAAAAGAGAATGACAGACACACATTGCATGTGTGTCTGTCAGACATGGGGACTCAGTCTAAGACTCGGACTCGAGTCGCACTTAAGTCGCACAAACAAAGACTTGCAGCTTGACTTTAGACTTCCCCTCAAAGACTTGAGACTTGACTCAGACTTGGGTGTTGTGGTATTATTTATTTTGTTATTTAATTCGTTTCAGTTGTGCCACTGTGTTGCCCTGCATTATGGGAAAATCACAGGCAGAAATAGTTTCTCTTGATATTTGCGCAAAGGTTTTTAATGCATGCGTGCTGCCACAGGGTTTCACATCACTGGTTACCATGGCAACAGCAGGTTCAAGTTGAGCTGTTCCTTTTATAATTGCATTTGCGTATAAAACCTTGATGCAGGCACCCAGTAAGCAGACAGCTACCTGTAAGGAGTGTGGTATTAAAATAAATGATGCTGGCTCAACAATATCGAACTTCCTCAGGCTCCTCAGAACACACAAGGATGATAGGTGAGTGAGTCACTTTGAAAGGGAAACTTGGCTTGTATGGGAAGTTTACATTAACGTTACCACTAGAAAACTAATCTAACCACAGTTTATCATTGGCTGTAAGCTAGTTTTATAGTTTCCCTCCCCTGATGTTACCGGGTTTTTTTATATTTCATTAACGTTACGTGGAAGCCTCAGCAAGTAGCAGCAATATCAGCCTGTGTATTGAGTCTAATGTTAACCTCTTAATATACACTGACTGGTGCACCATTATTTTAACATTTAAGAGCTCGTATCAAAACTTTCATGGTAAAGCTGCATACCTTTTGAAAGCGTAGACCCTCAGGAATCAATTTATATCAAGCAATAGTGAAAATATTCACTTATTTGTCAAAATCCTAATTAACATTAATATTAACTTCTGTTGTGTAGATATGTTGTACTGGAACACGCAATTAAAGTCCTTCTCCTCCATAAGAAAGTCTGTGGCGCCATCATCAGGCAGTGAAAGGAATGATCTTTTCATAGATACCCAACATAAATGGAACTGCTGTTTGGGAGGAGCTTAAAATCCTCATTCAAGTTTAAAAAATTAGATGAAAAGCACTGGAAAAAAACCTACATGGTTCATAAATATAATTTTCATACAATTGATAATTTTTTTATGAAAAGGCTATCGGTCAAAAGACCAAAAAGATAGTGTTTTGTATGAACGACAATATTATTAACTTTGTCATCCATATTTACAGTATTGTTTAAAGAAAAGTAGAGCAGCCAACCGGCATGTCGCAGCTGAAAAAAATCTTCAATCAAGCGTGTGCTGGCATGCGCGATCTTGAAGCCGGCATCCCAGGTGGAGGCGAGACCGAAACCACAGACAGGTCATTCCAAAAAGCGTCCTCCTCTAGACCCGAAGATCTGTCTTATATAGTGGCTGTAGCAGAAGCCAATCAGCGACCTGAAAAAAACTACATGCAGGATATTGCACTCAAAAAATGTCATAGCCAATAATTGTCCAATGAAATAAATTATGAGTCATAAAAAAACAGGAGGAAAAAAGGTGCTGGGACATAACACCCCCACCCAGAGACACTGAAAAAGTGTGATGTTACTTTTCAGTGATGGGTGGAAACTGCCTTTTCATTCATCGATGTTTACATTTGTAAGTGTGACAGAGCGTCAGCAACAACATTATCCTCACCACAAATATGTTTAGTGTATTAATGTGTGTGCTTATTTAGTCAATAAATATTTTTGTATTATTGTTAAGTCTGCACAAGAGTTTAACATTTCTGTTAAACAATTAGAAATAGTCAATAATATTCAAATACTCAATGATAATAAACCCACAGTAATAATAAAACAGTCACACACACAGATACGCTCACTCACCACACCCACCTTGGCCTGGGCCCAACCCAAGCTCTAGTTTAACCTAACCTGTAGCCTCTGAGGCTAATGTAAATTCCGGTGATGGAGCTCGGTGACGCACTGCACGGTGGCCGACTCTCCTACCCGTGTTGCAGGAGAGTCCGGTGTGGTGCAAAGGGGAAAAAGGGAAGGGCTGGAGCGTGTACGGAGACACGGGCTGACGGTCACATGCTGGATAACATGAAGATGGTGGGGGAAGGGGGTGCAGCGCCTCTCGTACTGGAGAGACACTGGGCTCCGCACCAGTAGTGGATGTCTGGGACCGGTCGTCGCAGCTGTCTCCAGGCAAACAATCTGGTAATCCTGTGGTTAAATGAGTGCAGACATGTCCGGACTCTGCCGCTCTCTGCGTGGCTCGGATGCTACGCTAATGAGCCAGCTCGGCTTGTGCTACTGTCTTTCACTGGATATGATACACCACAGCAACACTTTGCAAGCTTCGTGCTAACATTACTATTAGCAAGATGTGGTATGCGTTTAAACTGAAAATAAAGCTAAACACTGAGAAGAGAATGTTTAATCATGGGTTGGGTTATGGGTCTAATGTACATGGGTAAGGGTTTGTAAAGTGGACCCATGCGGGACTCAGTCAGTCCACCTGTACTGTATTCCCTGTGAGTCTCCTGCTGCCTTGTCTTTAAAAATATCTCCGTAAAGCAGACATCAATGTAGCATCAGAAAGAGTTTTTAGACAAGATTATGTTTATCATTTGATTTTCCTCCAAAAGAGTAAAAAACTGTATTTTCTCTCTAACCTTAGTATTATGCTCAGTGTATTCTCACATTTGCAGGAATAATTCAACTTTATGGCATTTTTATCTTTTATTTAGTCTTTCTCGAAGTTTTGTATTTTAAATAAGAGCAGAGTTTTGCAAACGGGTGTGGTTCTGTTTGTACCAGTGGTTCTGTAACGGTGTCTTCTCTCCACAGGTGACCTGTTCATAGCAGGCCTGGGTCCAGGTATGTACGGGAACCTGCCGAAGCTAGTGGCATCCAGAGAAGGCTTCCAGGGCTGCCTGGCATCGGTGGACTTGAACGGGCGCCTGCCGGACCTGCTCAGTGATGCTCTGTTCCGTAGCGGGCAGATCGAGCGTGGATGTGAAGGTACACCATCGCTCCGATCTGCCTTTGACTTAGACTATCCCAACACCAACTCGGACCTCAACTCCAGCAGCCCCTTCTACCTACTAAACGTTAACAGTAGTTGTAGAGTTTTGCGCCCCAACGCCAGCGCCGCCATCCTGCTCAGCGTCATGGTCACTTCTTTCTCACACTGTTAGAAACACTGGCCAAAAGGGGGAGGAGCTAGTATGAAGTGGAAGGAGCTAGTCTGAGGACCAACACACCTTAGGCGGATGACCTAGTATGAACACTATCAGGTCTAAGGGGGAGGAGCTAAAACACTGCCATTTTGTATTTTTATTTTTTTTTTTGGTTTGTTTTTTACAGTTTCTCAACAAATTCAACATCAGGGAATCTTCTACTGTGGGCTGGGGGCGTGGCTGTGAGTGTTAGTATGACAGGAACACAAGAACAGGTCGATTCTAGAGGTTAGAGCTGAAACCAAATGAATTTAAAAATGTTCCTGGCTTTAAACCAGGAACTCTAAGCCCTGTTTAATAGGCAATGCATGCAACAAAAACAATATGTTATGCACGTGGTTTGGGTTTTTTTGTCATCTGTTTGTCAGTAACTTTACCCAAAACCTACTGCACACATTTCTGTGAAATTCTCATTAAAGGGACAAGGTGGTCCAAAATAGATCTCATTAAAGTTTGGTGAATTCAGGTTTCAGGTCAAAGGTCACCAACCATGTGTTTTCACAATGATCAGAAATAATGCAAATCAGTAATTTCCTTTTCATTCCTGTATACTCAGTTTAGCATACAGCTTATTTTTACCCTCACTGTTGATGTGTATTGACATCAGAACTTTCAAGGACAAATTTGAAGACTCTAGGTCAAAGGTCACAATAAAGTTCTAAATTGAATTTTGAATATACTTTTTGAACTATTTACCTTACAGACTTCCAATGAAACCAAAATGTTAGTCTTTCAATTCTGCATCTTGTGTCGAGTTAGGGTACCGAAAGGGTTTCATTCAATCCAAATTATATCAAAATGGTATCAGTTCCTAAATGTATTTAAATAGGTACTTTAAAAACCAAAAAATTCAATTACAACCAAAGACATACGTGATTGAACCGTAACATCAAAATTTAACAAATGACTTATCTACTGAAGCAGTCTGTCTGACAAACACCCAAACTGTGAGACCACATCTATGCTACAACTTATTAATCTATTATTATTATTATTATTATTTTTATTTTTATTTTCATTATTATTATTATTATTATTATTATTATTATTATTATTATTATTATTATTATTATTATTATTATTATTATTATTATTATTATTATTATTGTTGTTGTTGTTATTATAAAGCTACCACCACATGTCATGTCACTAGCTGAGGGAGTGACATGTACCAGTTACTTAGCAATTTGTAGTCTGACATTATTATGATCCAGTATCTCCACAGTAGCTTGCCTGAAGACTTACCTTTTGAGTCTGTCATTTCCACACTGGATATTTACATTTCTGATGTAGCATTTTATTTCTGATAGCATATGCTGTTAGAAATAGAATGCTAGGCTACTTAGATCTTCATGGAAGCTGTGAAACATGGTGCAGCTTCTGCTTTAAGCTAAACAATATCTGTCACCAAGTAAATCAGTTGTATTCCAGCATTTCCATGTAAATATCTTTAGACACCTGTAGCATATGGAAGAATCTGGAACTTGTGGACTGTAACTGCATGTTCCACCCTTTCGCCTCTGACCAGAGGTGGTAAAGGTACTCCCATTTTGTACTCAAGTAGAAGTACAGCTACTGGTGTGAAAAAATACTCTGGTAAAAGTAGAAGTACTCACTGACAAAAAAGGAAAAATTAATACTTCTTTCCCTATGGATGAAATAATACTTATTTAAGCAGGAAAACCCAGAAAGATATAAAAAATAAAGCCTTTAAAAGTGAGTTACTGTGTAGATATTGTGTTTTGTTGGGTCATGGTACTGGGTTTTGTGGGTTTGGACAAGACATTTAGGAACAATTCAAAAGTCATAAATTGGGGAGTTAAAAAACCAAACAAAAAAAATCCCAATTATAAAATAAAAAACTCTAAATTGTGAAATAAAAAGTCATAATTATGAGATAACAAATGAATATTTTAAAAAAATTAAGTAATAATTTAATTATTATTAAGTAAATTATTTTTCATACTGTCACATTTGTCTATTTTGGAAAAGTAATGAGTCAGTTCTGAGAATGTAAAGCATTCAAGTACAGATATTTATACAAAAATGTAGGGAGTAAAAGTAAAACGTTTCCAGAAAAATAAATACTCTAGTAAAGTACAGATAGCTAAAAACTGTACTTAAGTACAGTAAAGAAAGTAATTATACTTAGTTACTTCCATCTCTGCTTTTGACATGTCACTGCACTGCTGAATGTATGCACTTCCATTAACAGTGGACAGAGGGAGTAATTAAATAACAGCTGCATGTATGGGTGATACTGAAATATGGTACCAAAATTTATGTTAGATTTCAGTGTCATTACTACCATTAATGTTTACCCCACTTCCATACCTATACTGATGTTCGGTTCTCAAACCTAATCTTGTGTGTATCGAATTTGACTTATTGTTGACCCAAGAGGTCAAGGGTCAATACCTAAAAACCTCAAAAAGGGCTATAGCAGAAAAAACAATGGAGATGGAGTGGAGATTTACTATTATTAACAGATAGGAAACTTGGCATGGGATTCAAAATGGCACCATGATCTTTGACCTTGAAAGGTGAAACCCATCCTCTCACGTTTTGAGAGGGAGATGTTCATTAAGAGCTAAAATGTTCATGAAGGGACAGGGTTTGTTGTGCCTGGAACCATTTGTTTTCAGAGTAAACAAACATCCTGTTCAAACTCATGGATTTAACCTGTTGTTATGGTTTGTCATTTTGCATGATTGACAGGTCAATGACAGCTCCTCCTTCTCTCTTTAGCTCCGCCTCCTCATTGGTTCTGTTTGCCATAATCATCTGCTTTGTACATTTTTAATGTTTTCCATTTGAATCCAAACCAAAACTATTGTTGTATCATGTTGTTGCTGTGGCAATCATTGTGTTGATGCAGAATGTTTTAATGATACTGTATGTACCGCAGTGAATGGGCGGAGCCTATTTTTAAAATAAAACCTCATCCATCACAATTCATCATGTCCATGGCTTCATTTTCTCCTGTTTCTTTTATTTTTCTGTTTTTGCTGCAATGGTTTTTCAGTTTGGGGTGTCACTCCATAAACACAACCAGATCCACCAGAACCATTTCCTTAGCCTTTTAGTTGCGTCGTATTAGCCTTTTATTTGCATTGCATTACTCTTTTCTTTACCTCAACTACCCTTTTATTTGTGTCATATTATCCTTTTATTTGCATCATGTTTGACACAAACCCAAGTAATGAATAGACCCAAATGCAGGACTCTGAGGTGGAAGTAGAATTTCAGTACTTTTATTAATAAGAACAATATTAATAAAACACAATGCTTCTCCTCAGATTGTCTGGATTGGGAATTCTCCTCTGAAACCTACAAGTGAGGAACAGAATGCAGATTCAGTGATCAGACTTAACAGGTCGATACAAAGACAGTTCACAGTTGTGTTCAGGGGAAATCAGATTCATTACCAGAGAACTGAAGAAGGTCAGGCCAGGGATCTGATAGCCAATGCGGTACAGGTAAGCGTGAGGCAAAAATGAGGACATAATCAGGCAGATGGTCAGGCAACCGGTACAAACATCACAGACAATAAGGGACAAGACATGAACCAGAAACTAAAATTCAAGAAACGTCAAAAAGCTAAGAATCATAGACCGGAAACAGATTGCTCATAAGTCACTAATAGGGCAGACAAACTCATGACTGGAAAGAAGAAACAGAAGGTATATAAAGGCTGAGAGGCATTAGGATATTATTAACAGGTTGAACAAGTGGAAAACACTAGTGACAGGAAGTTAAGCACGAAACGGTGACATGAGTGAACATTACAAAATAAAAGCCCCTAACACTAACAAAGGCAGAAAAAACAGGAAGACTCACAAAAACCAGGCCTGTGGTTACAATGTTAGCATTTTATCTGCATCACATTATCCTTTTATTGGCATTGTGATATCCTTTTCTTTACCTCCCATTAGCCTTTTATTTGCCTTGCGTTAGCCATTTCTTTACATTAAGCTAGTCTTTATTTTCATTGTGCTAGCCTTTTATTTGCATCACGTTAGTCTTTTATTTGCATCACATTAGCCTGTTATCTACATCCCATTAGCCTTTTATTTGCATAACATTAGCTTTTTCTTTGCGTCCTGCTAGCCTTTTATTTGCATCATATTAGCATTTTATTTGCATTATGTGCCTTTTCTTTACATCATGCTCCCCTTATATTTGTGTTGCGGTAGCCTCTTCTTTACATCATGTTAGCTTTTGATTTGCATCATGGTCGCCTTATATTTACAAAGCATTAGCCGTTTATTTGCATCGCATTAGACTTTTATTTACTTCACGCTAGCCTTCTATGTGTATCGTGCTAGCCTTTTATTTGCATCACATTAGCCTGTTATCTACATGCCGTTAGCCTTTTATTTGCATCACATTAGCTTTTTCTTTGCGTCCTGCTACCCTTTTATTTGCATCATATTAGCATTTTATTTGCATTATGTGAGCCTTTTCTTTACATCATGCTCGCCTTATATTTGTGTTGCGGTAGCCTCTTCTTTACATCATGTTAGCTCTTGATTTGCATCATGGTCGCCTTATATTTACATAGCATTAGCCGTTTATTTGCATCGCATTAGACTTTTATTTACTTCACGCTAGCCTTCTATGTGTATCGTGCTAGCCTTTTATTTGCATCACATTAGCCATTCATTTGCATCGTGTTAGCCTTTTATTTGCGTTGTGGTAGCTTTTGATTTGCATTGTGTTAGCCCTTAGTTTGCAACATAATCAACCTTTTATTTCCATTGTTGTAACCTTTTATTTGCATTGTATTAGTCTTTTCTTTACTTCATGCTAGCCTTTTATGTGTATTGTACTTGCCCTTTATTTGTGTCGCATTCATCTTTTATTTGCATCATTTTAGCCTTGTCTTTGCATTGCGTTAGCCTTTTCTTTAGATCATGCTAGTCTTTTATTTACAATGTGCTAGCCCCTTATTTACATCATGCTAGCCTTTTATTTGCAGTGTGCTAGCGTCTTCTTTACATCATGCTAGCCTTATATTTTCATTGCGGTAGCCTCTTCTTTACATCATGGTAGCCTTTGATTTGCATCCTGCTTGCCTTATATTTATGTAACAGCCTTTTATTTGCATCGCATTAGACTTTTCTTTACACTAGCCTTCTATGTATATCATGCTAGCCTTTTATTTGCATCACGTTAGCTTTTCATTCACATCGTGTTAGGCTTTTATTTGCGTTGTGGTAGCCTTTTATTTGGATTGTGTTAGCCTTTAATTTGCAACGTGTTAGCCTTTTATTTGCATCTCGGTAGCCTTTTATTTGTATCGCGGTAGCCTTTTATTTTCATTGTCGTGTTTTTATTGTTATCTCCATGGCTGAGCTTTCTAATCCACCATCAATCTGTGTGTATTTCAGTATTTTCTGTGACTTTTTTATTTGTTTAGATCCAATAAAAATAGAGTTCTAGCTGTCCTGGGTAAGTGTCACAGGTAAGATGGTCCAGGTGGGGGTGGGGGAGGGGCCTGTGGGTCCTGGAACCAGGCCTGCGGGAGGGGGCGTGTCCTGGATATTGGATCTCCACCCCCCACAGAAGGAGCCAAATGGGTCTGTGACACACACACAAAAATATGATTATATTGTGAAAAGTTCAAAGTGTAAATTCTGCCTCAGAATGAGGAGTTGAAGAGCAGGGGATGTGGCCACAAGATGACATCATCTGTGTGTGTGTGTAGGTCCCAGTACCACCTGTCAAGAGGACTCTTGTTCGAACATGGGCATCTGTATCCAGCAGTGGGAAAACTACACCTGTGACTGTTCTATGACCTCATACACTGGAACACAGTGTAACGACCGTGAGTATGACTATACACACACACACACACTCACACACATTATTAGGCCTTCGCCGCGTACCACGTCGGGTGCAAGGCCCATTGATACTGCTTGCAGTTTGATCTGATTCAGATCTTTGAGCTCGAATTTGACCCCCTGAACATGCACGAAAACTCACCAAATTTGGTACACACCTCCGAAGTGTGAAAAATTGCGGGTATTTATAGGTTACGCCCCCTAGAAAAGGTGAAATAGTTTGCATTGAGCCAGATCATGCCCTAGTGCAGTTAGAGCTATGAAAATCAGTACACATATTCGTCAGGTGATGATGAACAAAAAACATAGTGATGACCACGCCCATAAACCGACAGGAAGTCCGCCATCTTGGATTGAAATTTTAAAAATTTTGAGTCGTCATTTTCGCTGTCATTGGAATTTATCTATATCCTCCCTGACAATTGGGTCAAATGAGCTCAGAATTGGTGAACATGATCTAGACAAGTGGGAATTGAAAAGTTATCCAATATATTTGGAAAAGTTGTATCATTTTTGTGCTACGCTGTTGCAAATTTTGCGAAGATTTCGGGAAAAATTACCATTACATAAACTGCTTCACCTCGGACATACGAACACCGATTTGGCTGAAATTTGACACAGATGTCTATCTCCCAGGTCTACATCCATTTAGCTAAAGACATTCTGATTTTGTACTATAGCACACCCTAGAAATGTACTTTTATTAAAATGGCTGTAGTTCAGACATACGAACACTGATTTGGCTGAAATTTGACTCCGATGTCTGTCTACCGGATCTACACCTGTTTGTCATACGAAATTTTTATTTTGCACTATAGCGCCCCCTACAGATTCGCCAGATATACTGTTAGTAAAATGGCAGTACGGAATTGGCTGAAATTTGACTCAGACGTCTATCTCTCGGTCCTACACCAGTTTATCAACAGAAATTGAGATTTTGCTCTATAGCGACCCCTACAGCATCACCTTTACTAAAATGGAATTAGATCGGACATACAAACACCGATTTGGCTCAAATTTGACTCTGACGTCGCATGGGGAGGCGGTCGCGAGGGATGGCGAAGGCCTTTGAGACTGCTTGCAGTTTTAATTATTTATTGTGTCTCAGCTCCGTCTCTGTAAAGACACAGTTCTACTTTTGTGTCACATTTGTAACTTTTATTAAATGTTTTATTACCATCTATTGTCATATTATGTTGAGTATTTTAAATTGTTTAGTAAAATTTACATATTTTACTAGATTTACTAGCTAAAAACAATTCTAGACAATCACACCCATCACACGGTGATCTGAGGGGGATAAGGGGTGTTTTTAGTCAAAGACTTGTCATCACCAAGTTTCAAATAAATCAGTAATATTTTTCTCTTTTTAAAATATGTAATTATATATTTTCTGAGATTTCTCTGCGCTCTACGTTGGCTGTGAATTATTCATTAAGAATATAATTTTTTACACATATAGAAGCTTTTACTTTGAAAAATAGATTTTTCTTCAAAAAAAAAATGTTAGTGGACTCCATTTGTCAGCTAATGGTATGGAGTAGGGCAAGGACCTCAGTTCCTAAGGACAAGGACCTCAGCTCCAAAGGGCAAGGACCTCAGCGCTTAATGAAACAGACTTCAGTTCCTAAGGACATGGTTTTTAGCTCTGAAGCGCAAGGATCTCAGCTCCAAAATGGTTGATGCCATGAACAATGACCTCCTCCCTCTCTCTCTCTCTCTTTCTTTGTCTCTCGTCGCTCAGCTGGAACCACGTATATCTTTGGTAAAGGCGGCGGTCTGATCACGTTCCGGTGGCCGGCTAATGACCGTCCCAGCACCAGAACAGACAGACTGACAGTTGGATTCAGTACGTCACTGAAGGATGGCATTCTGGTCCGAATAGACAGCGCACCAGGACTGGGAGACTTCCTCATGCTGCACATAGTTAGTGTCTGATACATATGCTATCTATTTATTATCTATTATAGATGTATTGTCTATCATGTTTTTCCTTCAATTACAGACAGTTGTTTTTAGTTTAGTTTTGGCTACTTTTACATGTTTTTTTAAGCTTAGTTTTAGTTACTTTTAATTGTTTTTACCTTTGTTTTAGCTTAGTTTTAGTTACTTTTACTAGTCATTTTAGCTATGTTTAGCTCTTTTTAATAGTTTTGTAGTCAGTGCTTGAACTGGAAAAAAGTGCAGAACATCATTTTAATTTGAAACAACACAAAAGTTATCGCAGCATTACTTAAAGTTTCAAAAATGTAAAAATACTAAATTATTGCATGTATTGCACTAAAATGTATTGCACCTTTAAATTTACTAATCACATACATAATAATAATAATAATAATAATAATGGATTGGATTTATATACCACTTTTTTGCCCCTCAAAGCGCTTCACATGCTCACTCTGGTGGTAGCAAACTAGTAGCCACAGCTGCCCTGGGGCAGACTGACAGAAGCGTGGCAGCCATTTTCCGCCTACGGCCCCTCTGATCACCACCAAACATTCGTACACCAGTTTGAGTGGCACTGGAGGCAAGGAGGGTCAAGTGTCTTGCCCAAGGACACAACGGACAGACTAGGACAGAGTTGGATTCGAACCAACAAGCCTTCAGTTACTAGACGACCTTAAGTTTAAGTAAATTTAATAGTCATGTATCATGTAATACAACTTTTAATTTTAACATTTAGTAATCCAATAAATTTAGTAACTATAACTATGTAATTCTAGCTGCGTTTCCATTACCCTTTGAAATTCGCAAAATATAAATATCGCTAATAAAAAACTGGTAATGGAAACACCTGAATTTCGAAAAAAAAACCCCCACTCAAATATCGTTAAAAAGTTTTCACTCTTTCATGAGGTGATTTTTCAGATGTTTCAATATTCTAATACATCGCAAAAGCGCAATGGAAACACTTTTTCGGGAATTATATGTCACAGGACGTGACGTACATGGTCACCTGATCCCTTCTCTCGCAGGCGCTGTAAACCATAACAACCATAGACATAGTATACCTAGGCCCAGCATTGGCTGCTGGGACGTGAGAACTACGGCCGCTATCTTGGAGAGGTGATTCTTTATACAAGGCACAGTGAAGGTTTCTTTTTATTAGTTAGTTATTTGTTAGTTTTTCAATATTTAAGTTGTTTTTGTTTTTACAGATAAATGTATTCTCTGTTCTGTAAAGTGTAAAAAGCACAACGTAAATAAAATTTGTTGTGCTGAGCATATTTATACTAAATATTTCAACCTAACAATGTAGGGACCACATGTACAGACCTTTATAATGTCAGCCACCTGGTTTGTTTGACATGTCAATGCCTTTAAAGAGTTTGCCAGGGACTTTTACTAATGAGAGTTTAGCCAATTAATTCATTCTAATGCTATCAGGGTCATAGCAAATATGAAGCTCTGAAGATGACAGCAGTGAAATCTCATGGGTTGGTATTTCACGAGAGTTACAACACTCCTGCCAAATCAACCGTCAATGGAAACATGTTCAAAGCACAAATATACTTTCTTGAAATTTTAGGAATATCGTTATTGTTTTGCGAAAAACTGTAATGAAAACACAGCTATAGATAACATCACTGATTGAAAAAGTACACCCGCTGGATGTTTATGTTTGGTTTATACTTATATAAACAAATAATGAAAGTAGTTTGAACTACACAAAGACTCAGAGTGAGAGTGTGTGTGTGTGTGTGTGTGTGTGTAAGGGGGGGGGGGGGGTTAGGTTTTATGTATGTGCACACCAATGGGTGTGTGTGTTTCAAATATTAGAGTGTGTGTGCATGTGTACTGGCTAGAAGTCATGGGTCAAACACACTCTTAATAATAACATAGAACTTGGCACAAATCATAATGGAAGTGCCAGCCACAATGCTTTACAAGTGTTTCATGCATTACACATAACAATCACAGATATGACAGCAAGTCTATATATTTTTAAAAGGTATGGCTAACGTTAGCAAATTCGCTAATACACAATGGCTGTTATTAGCAACTTAAATAACGTTAGTCATACACCTTTAAAGAATATAGACTTGCCTTCATATCTATGAAGTAAATCTATGATGTAAAGGACTAAACTCTGTTCAAGCATATTAGCTCATACCTTATGGTGTAAAATAGTTTTAAATCCTTCATTGAGAGTTTGGGCAGGCTTTGCAAACTACTCCATAGAACAGTGTGTACTAGAATGGAGCAGGAGCACTGGAAAGGGAGAAGCATCAGGGTATGCAAAGAGCCAATTGGCATTCTACAGTAAAATAACTCAGAAGTAATAGCAAGGCAACAGATTTGTTGCTAAAGAATTGTATTAATTTTTTGGTACACTCATGTGAATGACAGGCAATCCTGACAATGGAATATTCTATCAAATAAACACTGTGTCCCAAGTCCAGTCCAGCGCAAACCTGAGCTGTCATCATTATAACCAGTCCTGTCACCAGACCTCAGTCTTAAGGGGGGCTTATGAAATCCACCAGGTGGCACCTTTATTATTAGGTTATTTTTGGACACAATTCACACAGTCCTAATCCAGCACATTAATCATCACATTAAACATAACAACAGCAAACACAACCGGAACAGCAACAGCCTGCAACACCAGTCCTCTTCCTCCCCCTCACACACAACAAATGTAACGTATAGATGACAGCAGTATCTCAAACTAAACAAAAGTACCACGGCAGATGCATTTCAAGCAGGGGGCGAGCCACCAATTGCCATCTCACACACACACACAGACACACACACACAAACTGAGTGTACATGTGACGTTAGATGGCAAGAAGCATCTAAAAAATAAAATAAAAAAAAACACAGCGGGTGCATTTCAGAGCAACTACACACACACACACACTTTGTGCCAACTTTGAATTGAGTGTCAATGCTGTCCTCTCTTGTCCAACTTTTGTCAGTACAGCTGCAGGCAGCGTTTCCCCAAGCTGAACCTCATCAACACATCCTTCCACTCAGACTTTAACTTATGTGTAAGGTTACTGGTGTTGGGGTTTTAAACCAATTACGGATATCCACATTTAGGAACTTAAGCTTCATTTTGTTCACCCAAAAATGTGAGTAACTGATTGTTGCCTGGCAACACTGATACAATTATGTAGCCAAACTTTCCTACAAACTCACATGAGTTTAATGTGTTTAATGTCTCAGTGATTATGCAACACTCGAAGTTTTAACCCAAAGCTCGCACAATAATATTAAATTAGGATTATGTATATCCGTTAATTTATTTGAGATCAGTGATTGTGATCTGGCTTGGGTAGGTGGGCATGGCCCCCTAAAGTCCGCCCACAGCCACAGGTCTGATTATAACAGACCTGTTATAATCTGCTGTAAGTGCAGGAATGCATATGATGAAAATAAAGAAGTGCCGGAACTGTGTTCCGGTGTGTTCCCGCCCACTTCAAGCACTGGTTTTGGTTACTTTTAATTGTTTTTAGGTTTATTTTAGCTGCTTTACTTGTTTTTAGCTTAGTTTTACATGCTTTTAATTGATTTTAGCTAACTATTTTAGATATAGTATATCTTTTTTATGCCAAACTTGATTACATTGATCTGAAGAACACTCTTGACATCATGTTGTGGCCTTGTGCTTGTATGACTCCATCTATCTATCATGTGTTTTCTTCTCTCTCAGACACAGGGTAAAATCGGTGTGACCTTTAACATTGGAACTGTAGACATCAGTGTTCAGGAGAGCAGTACTCCAGTGAATGATGGGAAATATCATGTAGTTCGATTCACCCGCAATGGAGGGAATGCCACTCTGCAGGTGGACAACTGGGCCATCAACGAACACTTCCCTACAGGTATGACAAACACTTCCTTCACTTCCCTATGGGTATGACCACACTGTCCAACACAAAACTACTGCTGCCATATGATAGATAGATAGATAGATAGATAGATAGATAGATAGATAGATAGATAGATAGATAGATAGATAGATAGATAGATAGATAGATAGATAGATAGATAGATAGATAGATAGATAGATAGATAGATAGATAGATTCAGATTGGGTCAGCTCTTTCAGGTCAATATGAGGTAGGGAATGGTACAGCTCAAGGAAGTGTATCCATTATGATTAATGATTCAATTCAATTCAATTTTATTTATAAAGCCCCAAATCACAACAAAGTCGTCTCACAGGGCTTTACAAAAACACAATCAACTACAGAGATATATGAAAAGTCCCAAGCATCCCCTGTCCTTAGACCCTCCTTCTCGGCAAGAAAAAACTTCAAAACCCAATGGGAAAAAAGAACAAATCTTGAGGAGAACCACATTGAAGGAGAGATCCTCTCCCGTGGACGGACAGGCTATAGATGAACGTCCATGATGTGTTTTCATGTATTCCAGTTGTTGTAGTTTGATCATTATTTGCAGATGGTGGGGTTGTGTGGAAAAGGGGTAGGAATATAGAATACATAGTCAGAAATATTCAAGGAGCAGTTAATGAGGTTGTAAAATGGGATTTTGACTGCGGATGTAAATTTCTGTCGACAGTTTTCTTTACAAGAAAAAGAATCATTGAGGATATGAAATTAAGAATGCATGGAAGAGAATTAGAAAGGGTTAGTGTTTAAAAGATTTTGGGAATGTTATTTGATTCAAGACTTACATGGGCAAAAAATATAAGCAGAGTTGAAGAACAATGTAAGAATATGATTATTGTGTTGAGATCTTTGACAGGTAGGGAATGCAGAGCTAGTTTTAGCTCAGTATTGGATTATGGATGTGTAGCATATGGACCGGCAGCTGGATGTCTTCTAAAGAAGTTAGATGTCATTCAGGCTAAGGCCTAGAGAGTGTGTAGTGGGGCTTTTAAAACGTCTTCAGTAGCTGCTTGACAAGTGGAATTGGGAGAGATGCCATTGAGATTAAGAAGAAAATAACCAATGGTTAACTATTGGGTTAATTTAAAAGAGCATATTGATTGTCATCCAATTAAAGGAGAGCTGCAAGAGTGCTAGGAGAATTTGAGGAGACAGATGGATAATGCTAATGAATTAGGGATGCTTGAGGTGAGGATGAATCAGTTTTTTTAGTCTGGTCTGCGCACAACTTCCTCTTACACTTGAATGACGTTGACTGCGAATGTGGTCTATAGCCTACTTTTATACAGAAACAATCTTAAAATATAAGAACACAAGACATAAAATACATAAAACAAAACAAAATGCCTACACAGTAAATTTTGCAGTGTTAAATCAACACTTAGAGAGTTTATTTAACTTCTTCTAGAGTGCATTTGGTCCCATTGTCTCCAAATTAACACTGCAAAATCTACAGTGTATGCCTCGAGGAAGATCAACGTGAGGACTAATTAAAACCATGTTATTGGAACACTCAAAGAAATGATTTGTTGGTGGAACATAAAAGAATTTGGAAAGTGTTTCCATCTAATTACATTACGCTAATTTAGCAAGAAATAGTTTTGTTGAGGGACTTAAATGTCAATATGTTGGGTCAACATAATGCATATGTGTTACAGTGACCTAAGAACAAGAGATACAGTCAACACAACTCTTAAAGGTTATTTCAACCTTATTGGAAAGGGTTATTCCATCATAACTTGCATATGTTGGCTGAACACGTTTGATTTAGGTCTGGATGAACCAATTTAGCTGGATGCGTATAACAGCATTTAAAGAGATGGACTGTACAAAACAATTTCTTGCTATTTCAGCAAAATATTGTTTAGATTATCTAGCACAGTTAATGAACATTGCTATTCAGACAAGACTTAACACAAGACTTAAAGACTTAAAATACATAATTTAACAGTATATTTATATTACACAATTTATACAAATGTCAATTTATATTCCCCAAGCTGGTGTCAAGTTTTGGGAAAGAAAAATACAAAGCAAACTGGATTTGTTGGAATAACGCTTTACAAATTGTTGCTGTGAAAATAAAAACAGCATGAAATGTCAAGGTTCAACATACGAGGACAAATTGTGACTGCTGAGTTAGGAAATTGGAGTAGACTGTCAAGCTTGTCCCCAATTAACAACCTATAATGTATTTATGTCAGTCAAACAAATCTATAGAAATTTACATCTATGAAAATTTGGATTCTAGGTAACCATGAAGTGTCTCAAGTTTGAGAAATCACAATGCAACATACATTCCTATTCACCAACACATTTCAATTGTAAACCATTTAAACAACCAGTATTCGGTGTCTATATTTGGAGCTTTCTGATGACCAAAAATCAAATCAAAGCTGGTTATGAAGCTGAATATGCAGGGCCATATGCAGAATATGGCCCTGGCAACTGTGTACAAAGAAAAATGCTAAATACAGCACAGTACATCATCTACAGTTTCAAAAGAAAACGTCATTGATTGACAACACTTTTTTTCCTTCCCTTCTTTAAAGAAACACTTCTAAACATTATTCAACCATAACCTCCAAAAATCAATAGTTTAAAGTTTAAAGTAACAGTTTAAACACATTACCTTCAAATATGACAAGCTGTTGACAAATGCCTGAATGGTTTCAAATAGAGTAGCCATTACCTTAACAGCAGTTTACTCTATTGAGGATGATTAATGTGCATGTTGTGTATTCTGTGTTTGGATTTTCTTTGGGAGTCAGTTTCCATCAAGTTCCATGATAAGCTTCTGCAAAGCTTCGAAGCTGTATAGCAGCTCTGGTGGGTAGCTGAAGTTGAGCGCGTATACAACTGCGAACAACATTCCCATGGAAAGTGGTATGTTTCCAAGCTCATCCAGAACTTGCACGACCCCCAGAATGATACCTACTTCTTCTGGTCACTCTCTGCACCTTCTTTGCGAAATAGAGGATAATGTCAAAATATTACAGTGGTCCCATTTTTTAAACATGCTGTCAGTTATGTGAAAGATTCTAGTATTACATTGTCTTTTCTTGACCTTCATTTTGTCCTGAAACAAAGAAGGAAGAAAGAGAGAAAGGTGGAGAAGGGGAACTGATTGGGACAAGAAAGGAAGGAAAGAAGGAATGGAGAATAAAAACAAAATTACATACCATGTATTCTTTCACAAGGTTCTCCGGCTCTTCAGTTAAGTAGACACACAGGACTTCGGTGATGCACTCTCTTCTGACATCAATGGCATCAGTCTGAGGGTGTAGCACAATTAAAAAGAGACAGCAAAAAGCAATTTTAAAATCAACAAATAAAAAAGATTTTACAAATGAACAAATGCTGAAACAAATACTTTTTAAATGGAAAAACTTGATTGATATTTTACAATGTGAACTTACATTATCCTTGGGTGGTTTGATTTTTTTCCAAGCAAGACATCTATTCATGTGTCCCAGTAAACGGTAACTACCATTGGAGCATCAGTGGACATTGTCAAATGTGCCCAATGTTCGTATTTTATAAAATCATTCTTCAATCAAGTACCCTGTTCAGCCACATTTTGTAATAACCATCGGCGGAGCGAAGTTCGGGCTTTGGGGGCTGAAGCCCTGGGTCTCGCGCCAAAAGTCCCGGATCTTTTTTGATATTGTAAAAAAAAAAAAAGCAACCATGTACTACGTTCCATACAACACATATTAAAACATATATCGAGATGTGGCATCATGTGATGTTATCATGTGATGCATCATTTTATTATTGTTTGTGTGTTTGATCTCTTTTGCATAATAATGGGATATGTAGACTGTTATTGTATTGGAAATGTGATCTGTAGAGTTAGTATTCCTGGTAGGACTGTTTGATTTCTTTATGCTGTTTATACACACACCCGCGTGTGTGCGCACACACGCACAGGGCTTAGTGTTTAGAAGAAGGCTGTTGAAGCCCTGAGGTGGGAGTTGAGGTTTGAATGGTGACGGTTATGGAGCTGGTAACTGCCTTGATTCCTGATGCATATATTTTTTGATTGTATTTTGCGTGAGCTAATGAAGAACTCAGATTTAACCTTGTTTGTGTTTTTCCCTTCTAATTCATAATTCTGTAAATATTTTTTTTTCCTTCTTACACTTGTATATATTGCACTGCACTTGGGAGGCCGACAGCAAGTAAATGACACCTATTTTGCCATTTTTTTGCCTGTGTTATTCCCTTTTTTGGGGGGAATGGTGTAAAAAGAACCCCACAACAGCAATCTACTAAGTTGTTAAGAGCTTAGCAACATTGGTTGAGAAATTCAGAGCTTGTCCTCTTCATTACCTCTTGACCTTTGTTTCCCAAACAGCTCCTTGAGTTTTAATGTCACACCACCAAAGTGCCCTACTGCTGCAAAATGATATAACTTATTACATAATGAGGAAACATTTATTACAAATTGTGTTGAGGCACTTTACTACAAAATGAAATGAGACCTGTTATTACATTTTGGACATTTATTACAAAATACACCGTTATTACAAAATGCGGCTCAACATAACAACATCAACCTCAAGCTCAACACATGCCCCTCCATCTAGTTTTATTCATCTTCATCACTCTTACATTATCCCTGAAAATGTAAAGCATGATATAACTATATCATACCTGGGTAATGGGTATCATGATTCTCTTGATCTTTCTTCCTGGACTGCCTCTTTCTTCCTGGACTGCCTCCTTTCTTGAAGATAGAACATCCAGTTCGGAAAAATTTTTTGGCAGGGTCCACTACAGGTCGTTACCCCCCACACACACACACACACAGTGAACCAGCGGTGCAATAATGGACATGTACGTGTCAATTATTCTGCCGTGTCAAGCCACATCAAATAGATTCAATTAATTTTCAATGCAATCCGGCCAACCGTTATTGCTGTACAAGCAAAGCCTTGTGAGTATGGCATGGTAATATGGTGACCTGCTGGACGTCAAAAACTTGAGCTCGGCTGAACTTTAAGTAAAGTACCACAGCGACCGTATGTACGTTAGATATAGTAGATCATGGGGGTGTGTCCATGACAAAAGCAGCATGATGAAGAGCCACAAATACATACTGAAAATTGAGGAGATCCTAATCACTGCTGTCAGCTTAATGCCCATTTTTTTCGATCTTTCCCTCACCACGATCTGCGGACAGATCTGCCATTTAACCCATCTGTTTAGATATGCCTTTGAGTTGTTGTTTTTACTGTTATAGGTCTATTTGTTTTTATGTTGCTTCCTGCTTTTACAGTATGTTTTATGCCTTGATGATTTATGCTTTTTATGCTGTTTGCGCTTTATGCCTCTATTGTGATACTTATGCTCTTGAAAGGTGCTATATAAATAAAGATTATTATTATTATTATTATTATTATTATTATTATTATTATTATTATTATTATTATTATTATTATTATGTATACAGACACAAAGGATGAGGCATGGAGGAAGGTGGCTAAAATTATTGGTCTCCCTGGTGGGTTGATACATGCGTGTGAACTGTACAAAAACTACATGAACAACTTGCAAACACCATGGCTAGTTATGTATGCTAATGTAAATGGCTAATTAAATAGGTTGTTTCCTCAGTTGTCTTTGTGATTGAGAGCTGGATATATGTATAGGAAAATAATTAACAAAAAACAAAGGGGATCGCTATTCAGGTTTCTTTCTTTTTTTGTGGTATTTGCCCATGAACGTTTTGGGTATATACCTTCTTTAGCATGCCTTTGCAATCATGGGTAAATATATAATAACGGAGAACTTCCACATGTTTGTAAACACCCATACACAGAGTCACTTGTACCAATATTGCAACACGAGGGGGAACTTTCCGGCAATACGACTTGACGTGCCAGAATAATGGTCACATACCCTTACAGTTGCTTCACTGTGCATGCAGGAGTCAGTGCATAAATACCCAGCACAAGTAGACACATGAAGACTAGAAGGGAGCTTAGATAAGATTCTGATAGGCAGGTAGAGGGACTGGCTGCGGTGGCATTGTGTGTTCTGGCTGTTAACTCAGGTGTTCAGTTTATTGCCAAATAAGTTAAAATAATAGCATTGATTAAAGATTTTCTGTATTCTCCGTCAAAGGAGTTTTTGGATAATTGCTTTAGAGAGCAACTGGTATAAATAGCGGAGCATTTTGAATTGGATGTTGGTGACAGACGACAGAAAGGAACCATAAGACAAATTATTCGGGGGAATCTGTTAGGGAGTGGTGTTGTGCAGTCTAAGACCCTGTCCACACATAGCCGGGTATCTGTTAAACCAAAGATATTTTTGTATGTTTTGACCTGTCATCCACATGAAAATACATCAAAACTAACATAAAAAAAAAAAACTCTGGGCAAAGAGAAGATTTTTTAAAACTCTTTTAATGCACCACATGACACTCAGGGTTACACTATCATGGTGCAGGGATAATGTCTCCAGTCAGGGATCTGGAGAGATATTAATAGAGAGTAATTGGGGGGGGGGTTCACTAATATGGCCTCACTGGTGGGACCCGGCCCCCTTGTGGCTATGGGGTAGCGGGGGTGGACTACCATCGATGTTGCTGTGGCTGGGGGGTCCCCGAGGCCTGGGGGCTGTGGTCGGTGGGGGGGTTCTCCTGCTTCCCCGTCGGATCCAAGCTGGTGCAATGGCTCTTGGGGGGCTGCTGGGGCTGGATTGGCCATTCTGGTGGGTGCTGTGGCTATACTGCAGACTGGTGGCGTGTGGTGGCTCTGTCCTGGTGGGTTGTTGGGGCGCATTGCGGGGGAGTGGGGGCCCTTAGTGTACTGCACTCGCCTGGGGCCAGTGCGGGAGGGGTGTGGGGTGCCTCCCTGTTGGTGTCACCGGGCCCCACCACACTGTCCATTTTTACCCTCTGGGCTTGCATCGGTTCACGGCTCCGTTGTCCTCTGACCAGCTCCCAGTGGCGGCCAGCCTTGTGATGGGCTGGGTGCCGCCCCTTCAGTGGGCCGCTCGGCCCCTATGTTTGCCTTCCTGGCTGTGTGGGACCGTTGGCCCCCTTGGGGGAGGGTGTGTGGCGGTGGGGGGTTTGGTGGGGGCTGGGGTGGGCGGGGTTGGGGTTAGGGTAGCGGTTGGGTCCTCGTGCCCTGGGCCCCCTGGGTCGGCCTTGGTGTGCTGGGGGGGTCTGTAGCTGCTCCCTCTTATTCTCTTGGTTTGCGTCGTTCACGGTGGCCCCGGTGGCTCTCTAGGGGCGGTGCCCTGTGGCTCCTGCGGCCCGGGATGGGGGGTGCCCTGTTGGCTTGGCCCTGCCTTGCCGTGATTGTTGTTCTGGGCTTCGGGGTCCTTCACACTTGCATGTTTCATCGGGTCTCACCTGCTACTGCCGAGTCCCATTTCAGTGAATGATGGGACCCGCCAGAATGTGCTGAGAATCTCTCCAGAATCTCTACCCTAAACTCACTCTCTTTTTGCACTAGTATCCTCTTCTGGCCTATTCTATTCTATTCTATTGCATTCTATTTTATACCATCAAGTCATCCACAATTATGGTGCTCACTACTGTTTTGTTTAATTATTTATTTATTGAATCTCTTTTTCTTTTGTGCTGGTTTGGTTTTATTCTCCTTTTTTAGATTAGTTAGTAGTTGGGAATAACACACCACCTTACAATCTTTAACTGCAATAGCACCGGCTGTTAATTTCTTTCCCCGTTCGTCCTGTCCGTCCTGTCCAGTCTAAAACACAGGAAAACAATCAGACAATGAGGTAAAATATCCACAGCATAAACAGCATTAACTTATGCACAGATAAACAACACATTCTTCTAATATCTATGTGAAATGTATTGTTTTATTCATGTCACCATATGGCATTTACACACAGTAATGATTATGAATAAAGAGAAAAAGAAGGCGAGATGGCTATGGCTGAAGCCACTGCGCTCATGGACGAATATGTGCTGGCACACAGAGGTTGTTAGTGTTACTGACAACTGGTGAAAACTTTACACATCAATAATGTCTTTTAAATAAGGAAAAACTCCTGGCCTAGATGGCCTTCCAATTGAAGTATGTCAAGTATTTTATGAATAACTTAACCCTCTGGGCGCCCAAGTTGCAAATTTGCGACAAGCGGCGGTGCTCTGTTTAATCCACTCTCTCATCTAACTGCGATTTGAATGCAGTTCATACTCCATACTATTAGGTGGCAGACATGCAAATCTGTCTCCCGAGCACAAATTTAGGCCCTGCCCCCATGAAAAGTTTTCCAGGAAATGCCTTGGTAAATAACCGCACCTCGAAGCGCTCGCTCAGAGCTATTCCGGAGTATTACGGAGGCGGCTGCTCTCGCATTGCTGACTAAAGTTATTCATCAAACACACGAAATGGCAAAAAAGAGGTTCACGGTTCATGAGGCATTGTGTCAGGTCTTAGCTGACTCGGATTCTGAACCTGAAGATCCAACATTTGATGATTTTGACCGAAGTAGTAGCAGTGATAGTGAGGAATCTGACCAGGGAAACTATTGCGTACAGTGTCATTTGGACAGATAGAATAGAACTGATTTCTCAGTGACCCCCTGAGGCATGTGTATGGATGAATATTTGGCATGTTTGTGTAGTTCTTAGGCCTACATGTTTCATTGTTTTGAATAATATTTTGAATCAGTTCTTTGCCATGTAAATAATATTTTGAATTGTATTTTGAATCAGTTCTTTGAAATATAAAATCAGTTCCTGAAATATAAATATCCTCAATCAGTTCGTTGAGCTTATCAAATTTGCTCAAAAGCTAAAAAGGATTCTTAGCTAGAGTTATTGATACTCAAATATGATATTTCAACCCTCTTGATAATATATGAAGTATTTTCTCTTTTTTCCATGCATATTGTCTAAAATTACCTTATTTTATGGCCAGACACACAAGAGAAATTTCAACAGAATTCCGAGCAGTCAACATATGTCATCAATGTTTTCTTGGATGCTCACTACGGATGCATCTAAAGTAAATAACAGTATTTTAAGCAACAACAAGGTCACAGACACTCAGTAGATGACAAAACATTAAATTTTTAAGCAAAACATCCCAATTTGATTGATCCAGAGTCTCTCCCACTGTGAAATTCCTTAATTTCAGCTGTCCGCCTACTGATGACGTCATGATGATGTCATAATATGCAAATTAGATCTACAAAAATATCTTTAAAATATACTTTAGGTCCTGCCCTACAAATTTGTAATTTGGAGCAAAGCTCTATCTCTTACCACTTTTGTGCAACAGCTCTTTGAAATATTCATGTAAAAAATATGTCAACATTGAAAAAAAATGGGGCGCCCAAAGGGTTAAAAAATCTCTCATGGATTGTTTAAACTTCTCATATGAGGAAGGTATTCTCACAGGTATCACAAAGAGATTTCTTTAGATTTTTCTTTTTGCAATTTCTTTATTTGCTAAAGCAAAAATCATGTGGAAAATAGAAGGAACCAATTCACCTAAAGAATTGGAGACACAGCAATGCTATGATTCAAAGATTTTAACTAAGTGTATAGCAACAGGGATTAAAAACATTCTACCATCAGATACATCAAGATCAAATAGGGTTCTTAGAAAGAAAAAATATATGTTTGTAGATCATAGAGCACTATCATACATAAGAAAAGAAAGGTCTAATTTTTTTGCTGATTTTGAGAACGCATTTGATAAAATTCATTTATTAATTCATGCTTAAAATATTTTGGCTTTGGGTGAAACATGGGTGAAAATAATGTACAATGGAGCTACCACTAAGGTTATTCATAATGGATATCTTGGAGTGAAACAAGGTTGTCCTCTTTCTCAATATTTGTTTATTTTAGCTATTAAGATATTAGCAGAAATAATATGGTCTAATAAAAATATTAGAGGATTGTAACTAAATGGTATACACTCAAAAGTGTTAATGTATGCAGATGACACAACCTTTATGATTAAGACAGATGTACTATCCCTGCAAAACCTCATTGATGATATGGACCAATTTAATAAAATGTCTGGGTTAAAACTAGAGCTGCACGATATATATCCTTAAAAAAACATGATCTCAGTTCAAACCTACACACGATTCGCTTTTTTATGAGAGACGTTTTTTCTGTTTGTTTTTTTCCACCATGAGCCGCGTAACACTTCCGTTTGCTTCACTTCTGCTTCCGTAAAGTCCACTGTTGTTGCTTCCCCACTCAACCAATCATAAATGCACTTTCACATCATGTGATTGTGCGTAGCAGTAGGCTTTCTCCCTAAATGAATCATGAATGGACCTACAAGTCACGTGATTCAGCGGCAGAAAGACGAAGCACTACAGTATGAGTGAGGAGATAGATGAAGTCTGCATGAGGAAAATGGATGAAAACCCAGCAGAGTTCTGCACTTTCAGAGTGCTTTTTCTACTAAACTTAAGTTATTGAGTGGGTCGGAAAAAAACTGAATGCTGTTATTGTGCTTCGCATTTATTCCGAGTGTCACTGATGTCGAGCTGACAGTCATCTGGAAGTTGGAATTGGAATGCTCGACATTTTAGTTAAAAGCTGGTCTGTATATTTCATGCTTAATTATGTGTAAAATAAGCATAGTTAACTATATTCCACCTTCTGTCTCCCTGTTTTATCTCAACCACAGAGCCAGGTAGTGATACAGATAATTGGAGTTATCATTATTTTTAGGCTATGATGCTATTATTTTACTGGTCCAGCCCACTGCAGATCAAATCGGGCTAAATAGTGAATGACTGCACTTATCTTTTTTCCACCTTCATGGTGCTCAAAGTTCTTGACATTAGCCTCACATTTACCCATTCACACACACGCCAGTAGGTTTCTAAGTTTCTGTCAATCCTACTGGGAGCCCAAGTCAGGGTTCAGTGTCTTGCTCAAGGACAGTTCGACATGCCAGAGCTGTGATGCGAACCGCCAACCCTTCAGTCATTGGACGACCTGCTCGACCAACTGAGCCACAGCCACCTAAATGTGGCCCTTGAAAGAAAATGAGCTTGAGACCCCTGCCTTACAGCAATGACTTGTTATGACCAAACTAGATTTCATGGAATACAGAAACAAAATACAGTACATACAATACAACATACTCAGACCCCAGACGTTGAAGACACTGTGTATGTGGGAACGGTGATAGTACTTTTTGGAGGGAATCTGGGTAGGTAACCATAAAGAAGAATCAGTGTTCAGAGCAGACACACATTCGATTTTGCAGGGGGATGTGCAAAATACTGTAAGTAATGACTGTCTTTGTTCATCTGTGTAAATGTAAACACAGGACATCCTTATCAGTCCTTCCCCCCTGAGTTTTGGCCTTGAGGAACATTTTCGACTGCAGTGGGACAGATAGAGCAACCTGGAAACACAGATAGAGGAAACTGGAAACACAGCTACATACTCTGTTCTCAGGAGAAAAGATTTAGGTCTGGGGAGAACTTGAATTTACTGTTCAATTTATTACACAGTTTGGAGCAGATTGGATCCTCCACAGTTTATCCATTTTGCCCCACAGTGATGCTACATGCTGAAGCATATCCAGAGACTGTCCCACCATAAAATCCAACTTTATTTGACTCCATAGCTGAGTAAGGCCATAGCTCTCTTGTGACTGTATCCAGACTGCTGTAAACTTTCCATTGTCACTAACCACTCCAAAAGTGCACCTTTTAAAAAATCTGTCAGCAGCAGGGGCCCCTTTGTGCTGATGTCCTTTCAACTTTGCAACATCAGGGTGTTCCCATCCTCCTCTTATGTAGAAGTGTTAATTATAGAACTGACATTGTACATGCTAGCCTCCCCTTGTCTCCAAGCATGGATGATATCCAGCTGTGACAGTTTCATAAGAGCAGACTGGCTTTTTGGCCTCTGCTTTGGGTGAAAATCTTGCCCATTGCACTGACCAGCTGATCAATTCCATATTTAATGTTTTGTGAGCTCAGCAGAGAATTAAAAATAAGTCAAATGTAGACGAGACACACCAGCAGCAGAGGAGAAAAAAAGAAAGGAAAAATGTATTACCCACCATTGAAGCACGGGATGCTGTTTTTGTTTGTCAATAATTTTAATGAAAAACCACAGGACTTTACATTACATTTTCAAGAAAGGTGCAAGGGTTTTTTTTTCATTTAAAATTTTGATGAATGTAGGTCAAAGGTCACCAAACAAAGATCAAGGACATGAATTTCCTTTCATTACTGTATAGTTTAGTTTTAGTTTATATAGCTTTTGTTTTTAGTTTTGCTCTCACTATTGACATCAGAACCTTGAAGGACAAATTTGAAGATTCTTGGTCAAAGGTCACAATAAAGGTATGAATTACATTTTAGATATAATTTTTGAACTCTTCATCTTACAGACTTCCAATGAACACCAAAATGCCAGTCTTTTAATTCTGCATCTTGTGTGAATAGATTTTGACCTATTGTTGACCCAAGAGGTCAGAGGTCACTGGGTCAATACAGAACCAGACGCCAGTGAGCATCGTAACCAGGGAACAAAGGCAATGGAGAACATAGGCACCAGTGAGCATAGGCACCAAGAAACAAAGGCACCATGGAACATATTCTTCGTGTTTATGATCAGTTTTAATCCAAATTATGTCTAAAAACTTGAAGTTTCCTGTTTGTTTGTTTGTTTTTTTTGCTTTACTTGAGCTTCAACATTTAAACTGTTTTTCTACTTGTGTCTTTTGTGGTTTTCCAGGCAACAGTGACATGGAGCGATATCAAATGGCCAATAAGAAAATACCCTTCATTTATGTTCGACCAGTTGAAGAATGGCTCCAGGAGAAAGGTACCACCCACAAGATGATCAGCTGGGGATTGGGGCAGAGGAAGCATGGATAATGTTCTCCTGTGCATTTCAGACTTTTAAAGTTGATTTTTTCTTCTTAAAAACAGGTCGAAAATTAACGATTTTCAACACACAAGCAACCGTTGCAATTGGTGGCAGTGACCGTGGGCGGCCCTTCCAGGGTCAGCTTTCCGGCCTCTACTACAACGGCCTCAAAGTCTTAAACATGGCCGCCGAAGCAAACACTAACATCAGGATCAATGGCAGCGTGCGGCTGGTGGGTGACGTACCCAGCGTGGCCCGGACCACAGCCATGGCCCCCGACATATCCCCCGACTTCATAGAGACCACCACTATGATGTCCACCACCACTACCAGGAAACACCGCTCCTCCTCTACTGTACAGGTGAGATTAGCCCCACCCCAACGGTACTGGTACACCTTTAGCCCTGCCTATACCACCACCACCAAGAAGCACCACTCCGCCTCTACCGCACAGGTGAGATTAGCCCTACCAATACCATACAGGTGAGATGAGCCCTGCTGCCCTAACACTACCAGGAAGCACCACTCCTCTGCTATCAATACTAACACTTGAAATGGCACTATGCTAACAGCATTAAAATAGCACCATGTTTAGCAATGTTAACAGTGTGAGTTTGTGTGTCTTCTGTCTCTCCAGCATTCGACAGATGACACCGGGTCATCTGCAGAGTGTTCAAGTGACGATGAGGACCTGGAGGAATGTGAGACCAGTAATGCAGGTAGGAGGGGCTGGTTTGTCTACCTTGGTTAGTTTGCATATGCCTGCCTGCCTGCCTGCCTTGTGTGTGTGTGTGTGTGTGTGTGTGTGTGTGTGTGTGTGTGTGTGTGTGTGTGTGTGTGTGTGTGTGTGTGTGTGTCAGTCATCTGCACCAGGCATCACAGCCTCATGGACCCACAAATGTATCTTCATAAACAGCAGCTGCTCACTGGCTGCTTCTGCTCAGGGCGGGACTTATTCACCAAACAAACAAAGGCTGCGTTCACACTGCAGACTATGAAGCCCAAACCCTAACACAGTATGCTAACAAATGCTAACAGTGTTGGAATGACACTTGGCTAACAATGCTAACCATGTTAAAATTGCATTGAGTTTTATTTATAGAGCCCCAAATCACAACATGGTCATCTCACATGACTTTACAAGGTTGATTGATCAATCACAGAAATAGATGTGATTGATTGCACAACGCCTGTCCATAGACCCTCCTTCTCAGCAAGAGAAGGAGTGGGAAAAGTGGACACCAGGTCATGGACACATTTGGTATGTAAAAGAGATTTCAGAAATTACAAATACAGATGAGAGAGAGAGGCGATAGGCCTGTACTTCCCCCAGCATTATAGTTCCTAGGGCAGCTTAGACTGAACTCTTTTTTTAATTAACCTGACCATACATTTTCAAACAAATTTTTATTGCAGAGACTGTCTCTGCCTCTTTAATATTAAACAGAAGCTGATTCCATAAGACAGGAGCCTGGTAACTAAAGGCTTTAGCTCCTACTGTATTTTTACAGACACTGGGAACTTCCAGTAGACCTCCATTCTGAGAACGAAGGGTTCTATTGGGCTGAAATAGTACCAGATCATCTTTAAGATAAGAGGGGTGCATACCATTAGTGTATGGTATCTATATGTAAAGAGGAGGATTTTAAATTTAATTCAAAACTAACCTGGAAGCCAGTGAACGGCTTGGAGCACAGGGGTGGAATGGCACTAAGCTAACAATAATAACTGTTGAAATATCACTAGACTCACAATGCTAACAGTGCTAAAATGGCAAGGTGCTACCAAAGTTGAAAATAATAAAAATAATGATAATAATGGATTGGATTTATTTAGCACTTTTTTGGCCACTCAAAGCATTTTACATTAGTGACAATTATTTATTCGTTCTCACATGCACCGTCTGGTGGTGGTAAACTACTGTTGTAGCCACAGCTGTCCTGGGGCAGACTGACAGAAGGGTGGCTGCCATTTTGCGCCTACGCAACTTTGCTAACAATGCTAACTATTGAAATGGCACTAGGCCACTGCTGAAATGGCAGTAGGCCATGTTGCTATTATACTACCAATATCTGCCATAGTATAGTCGCAACAGTACACCAACTGACCAACAGTATTGAAATTGCACTAGGCGAGTAATGTTAACAGTGTTAAAATGGCACTTTTCTATTAATGTAAACAATGTTGAAATGGAACTTTGCTAACAGTCCAAGCAACTGGAGAAACAAAACCAACCAATGAACTAATACTTAGCATGCAAAAAATCGGACCTGGCCCAAAAATTGGATTTAGCCCAAAAATTGAACTTGTGCATGAAGATGCTGCGTGAACGTAGCCTTCCGTCCTCAGTTCCAATGAGCCAAAGCTGAGCTCATTGATGGAGCAACACCTCCACATGGGGTCTGCAAAGTGGTTACCATGGTCACCAACGTACATGTGAAGGTAGAGGAGAGACCGAAACGTACACACTCGTACGCTTTCACCAACCAAACCCACCAACTGACCGAGCACATGTGTGATGGTGAGTCATGCTATCACTGATGCTCCAGAACATGCCCATCCCTGTGTGTCCTGTCCTAGAACATGCTCATCCTTGTGTGTCGAGCCACAGAATTTGCCCATTTCTGTGTCTTCTGTCTCAGACATACCCATCCCTGTGTGTCTCACCCCATAATGTGCCCATCCATGTGTCCCGTGCACCAGAACGTGCCCATCCCTGTGCCTCCTGCCCCAGAAGATGCCCATGCCTTTTTTTCCTTCTCCAGAATGTGCCAATCCATGTATCCCTTGCACCAGAACATGTCCATCTCTGTGTCTCCTTCCCCAGAAAGTGTCCATACCTGTGTGTCCTACCCCAAAATGTGCCAATCCATCTGTCTCCTGCCCCAGAATGTGCCCATTTCTTTGTATCTTGTCACAGAACGTCAGAACATGCCCATCCTTGTCCAGAACATGCCCATTTCTGTGTCTTCTTTCTCAGAAAGGACCTATCTCTGTGTCTCCTGCCCCAGAACATGCCCATACCCGTGCTTTCTGCCACAAAATGTGCCCATCCCCGTGTCTCCTGACCCAGAATGTGCCCATCCCTGTTTCCCCTGCCCCACATTGTGTTGATCCCTGCGTGTTCTGCCCCCAGAACATACCCATCCCTGTTTTTTCTGTCCCTGACCATGCCCATCCCTGTGTGTCTTCCTCCAGAACATACCCATCCTTGTGTCCTGCCCCAAAACGTGCCCATCTCTAATACTTTTCTTTTTTTTACTCCACCCTGTTGGACTCTTGTTTGTGTTTCCAGCTCAAATGCAGTGGGTTATTGTCCAACATATGCTATCATACCTAGCTGTAGCTCCTCCTCCTGATTTTATGCTAACGTACCTGACTGTAGCTCCTCCTTCTCCTTTTCCACTAACATACCTGACTGTAGCTCCTCCTTCTCCTTTTCCACTAACATACCTGACTGTAGCTCCTCCTCCTGCTTTTCTGCTAATATACCGGACTGTATCTCCTATTCCTGTTTTTCTACCAAAGCACCTAACTGTAGCTCCTCCAACTTTTACACTAACATACCTGACTGTAGCTACTCCTCCTTCTTGTCCATTGCTATTCCTTTGCTTTTTTTGCACACATAATAGAGAACAGATATCATTGAATTTCTTTGTAACTAGCTAGACTTTTATTTTGGAGGGCAAATAGTGGGCGCTAGATCGACAGCTTATACAAAAAAAAACATAACTATGACAATTGTAGCTCTTCTTCTTATTTTTCCACGAACATACTAGCCTAGCCGTGCTAGACTCCTAATGGGAGCACATGTAATGTGCTACAGTAGTAGTCTAGTTACGCTTGACTGTTGGCTAGATTTCCCAGAAACTGGCCGACGAATCATGGTAAAGTATAGAGTCAGAGTGACACTGCAACAATTCGGAGACAAACAAATGGACGCAATCATAGACCAAGAACAACAATGGGTTAGTCATTCATAACTTTCTCCAGACTCCTCTGTGGACTTTCCGGCGTCTAATTGCATCATCCTAAAGATTACGCTGATTGGTTGTAGTACCGTCCAATTGCATGCAGAGGATTTGAAAGGGAACATTTTAGTCCACCTCTCCTGCCTATGAAGCGTTCCTAGACCTATACATGCAATGGCTAGGCTACTAACATGCCTGATTGTAGCTCCTCCCCTGCTTTTCTGCTAACGTACCTGTCTGTAGGTCCTCCTCCTCCTTGTCCATTGCTAACCCTTTGCACACATTATAGAGGACAGATATCATTGAATTCATGTGTAACTAGTTGGACGTTTATTTTGGAAGGCTAATAGTGGGAGCTAGATCTACATCTTATACTAAAAAATATGTGCAGGTATGACACAATTGGTGATAGTTGAACACTACTAATTTAAGTAGGTTTCTGTCAGGGCTGGGCAAGAAAGTCATCATTACTCATCATTAATCTGTTTTTCATTTGTGATCATTATATGTATTTGTTATTATTATGTAGTTTATTTAGTTTGTTAACTTGTTAAAAAAAAATCAAATTGAACTAACTATATTTTCAGTGTTAGCATGGCCGTATGTCTGTCTGTCTGTTATCAATATCAAACCATGACTGAATAATCAGACTGTGCACATGAAATCATGTATTTTCATTTGACATTTGACCATATGTAAACTTTTTATGCTTTTGTGCGTTATTCAATGCGCTAGCCACTAATTGCTACTAATCAATAATTCCTTATCGATAATACTACCATTTCTCTTTAGCCCTGACGGCTAACTACACTAATTGCTAACTGCTAGCCCCAAAAGTCAACCTTAACAGCACATCACACTAATCAGTATTTGCACTAATTGCGAAATGCTAACCCCTAACCTTAACAGTGATTACTTCTAATCACTAACTGCCAACCTATAACATTAACCCAAACAGCTAATCACACTAGTCACTAATCATGCTAATCCTCAAACCTAATGATAGGGGCGTAAGGGTTAAGGATAGGGGTTAGTTTAAGGATATCCTTAAACCATAATCAAACCAAATTCTCATCATTAACTGCTAACCCCTAATCTCAATCCTAACTGCTAATAGTACTAATAACAAACCACATTATTGGCTGACCTTCAACTTAACCCTAACAGCTAATCATTAATTGCTAACTCCTAATCCCTCAGCCTTAAAAGTAACAGCTAATCATGCTAATCATAAAATACAAAGGTTGTGTGACTCCCAGTTATCATCAATACAAATTATTGTAAATTCAATTCTCTAGTTGTCACATGGTTCATATATATATATATATATATATATATATATATATATATATATATATACATATTAAGGCCGTCAAAGTTAACACGTTATTAACGTGTTAACACAACGTGCATTTAATGGCACTCATTTTTTAATGCGCGATTAACGCAGTGGCATTTGAAGCTCGGGCATTTCCAAAGCTCTGGAAACCAGAAGCAATGCGTAGAGGTTGATGCTGCCAACAGACTAGGACAGTGGCGCTGACCGGAGACGCATTATTTTGATCACAAGAGGAGATTCAGTTGCGGGTTCTAACTGGTATGAAAACAGAGGAGAGGCACTTCACTAATACATGCACGGAGCATTTCATGCACGTATCCTTAGAGTGGAATATGACAGAGAAAGTCAACATGCTAACCACTATGGCAAGCCAAAGTGTTCACATAGACACGTGTACCATTTATTATATCACACGTTACAGGATGCGTTATGGAATGTGTGCCAGTATGCGTGCCATTGCGCATGCCAGAATGCATCCTGTAATCCTTGATAGCGTGCCAGAACGCGTGCTAGAACACGTTCTGTAACGTGTGATATAATAAACAGAACGCGTGCCTATGTGAATACTTTGGCTTGCCATACAGGCTGATTTCTTTAGCCTCTGCTGAATATAACAAAACAGCTGTTTATAGGGTATAGGCTGACTGCACAATCATTTCAGTCATGTTCTAGAACACTCATGCACACTATTGTTAAGTTATTTGGTGCATCACCCTGTTTGTTTTGAATTTGATGCAAATTGTTATGCAGTGCATTGAGGTGCATTCTTTCCATATGCTAGTTACTTAAACTGAGAGTATTTCTCATTGTAGCAATAAGTAAAAATGTTTTTTGCATAAAGCAAGCATTTGTCTATTCTCATGTTGAAAACGTATTACAACATGCGATTAATTTTCAATTAATTTCGATTAACTATGATCATCATGCAATTAATCGCGATTAAATATTTTAATTGATTGACAGCCCTAATATATATAGCTTGTATTTAAAAAAATCCAGACGGATATAAACATACATTGTTTGATCGTGTACACTCATTCATTTGTTTCAAATTTGTTTCATTTTTGTTTTGTACGTACCATTGTACGTATATTTATGGAACATGTATTTTATTACACATTTTATGACATTGTACATCTTGTACGTCTTTTGCAATGGTATGGTCTTTTTTGCAATGGTATGGTCTTTTTTGCAAAGTTTCCATATTTTTGTATGGTCTTTTTTGCAAAGTTTCCATATTTTTGTCTTCTCTCAGTTCCTTCTTGTCTAGTTTGGATTAATGCCACCCCCTGTTTTAAACCTTGCCTTATTTTCAGCCCCACCCAGTTTTTAGCTTGTTATCTCTTTTAACTCAGTATACACACAGTCAATGGGAGGAGCTAGTGGTCCTTCTGTATGATCCAATTATGGAGCCAATGCCATCACTATAACTAATGCTAATTCCATCGCTAATGCTATCGGAGGTCATTTGTGTAGACAGGGTTGGGGGTTCAGGGAAGGGTTAGTCCAGACCAGGAATCCGTCATGTATTTACACAGAAATCAACATTCTATCCTTGATCCATCTGCATGTGTGGACGTTTCTTCTGGTTCCTTTGACCTTCATCTGTTTGAAGAGATTTGTTCCATGACTTTTTGATATAAATACCTCCGTTTCCTTTTTTAAAACTACAAAAATCAAATATGTGTCTGTGCTATTGACATTTAGACCTAAAACATTAACCCTAAACTTAACCCAGTGCTTTTCAAATCCAGTCCCTGTGGCATAGTCCTGCATGTTTTAGATATCTCCCTCTTGTATCACACCTAGTGCAATTATTGATCAGCTCTTCAGAAGCCTGATAATCTCTATCTTCTAGGTGTGATGGATTTAATGTAATTATATTTATTAAAATGTTTAAATTTTTGCCATTTTTAAAAATGTTTTTTTTCTTTCTTCTTAAAATGTATTGATTTATTTATTACTTTTTTTTTTTTTTTTTTTTTTTTTTAAAGGAAGAGGTAGATATCTAAAACATGCAGGAAACTGGGCCACGAGGACCGGATTTGAAAAGCATTGTCTTAACCTAAGGGTTCCCTTTAATTCTGCATGTTCCATCTTCTTCAATTATGCTGCTCTTTGTGCTAACTCCCTTAAATCTTGCTAACTCCCCTTATCTTCATTAATTCCCATTAATCCTGCAGATTATTTTCCTTGAAGGGTTTAATTGTTTATTTATTTATTGTCTGTTTGTGTTCATACCTGTGTTTGTGAAGTACATACCTTTCCTTCCACTTCCTGTTTGTATTAATCCATAGTTTCCATCGACATTTTTAAAACCTTAATTTTTGTTTTGCAATCTTAACGTGTGATTATGGCTTCTTCCTGTTTGGTCTGTTTGGAGCTGCATGATTCACTGCTTTTAATCTATTGGCTCTGCCTTTTTTGCTCATTTGATAAAATCAAACTGTAATCTAAGTAAAAAAAAACATTCGAAAGTTTATCAGACACCAACAGCATGGCTTAAAGCTGGTATCTGTGTTTAAAACAAAAAAATTAAACAAAATATAACACATAATATTATATGTTATAATATTATGTATTAATGGACATTTATGTTGTTATGGACATTTCCCAAAACTGCATCTGACAGAGAAAACTAACAACCTTTAAGACATGTTTATACCACATGTATATATATATATATATATATATATATATATGCTTTTTTTCCTTTTATTGCATTTACTGCATCCCTTCTGTTGAACTACATACCATTTGATTGACAGTTGTAATCCTTTTCTTCAGGCAGACTATCTACTATAACCTACAGTTATAGCAGATTGATGGAGGCGTGGCTTCCAGACAGCCCCTCCCACCACCAAACGTTCATACATGTTCATACACCAGTTTTAGGAAGGAGGGGGAGGGACTTGCCCACAGACACAATGGACAGAGTGGGATTGGAACCACCAACTCCTGCTCTTCCGCCTGAGCTGTAGACACAGTGAAAGTGTGTGACTTGCATGTGTTTGTGGTGCTGGTGCAAAGGTGGAAGTAACTAAGTAGGAGTACTTTCATTACTGTACTTAAGTAGATTTTTAGGTATCTGTACTTCACTTGAATATTTATTTTTCTGGCAACCTTTTACTTTTACTCCCTACAATTTTGTATAAATATCTGTACTTTGTACTCTTTACATTCTCAGAATTAGTCCATGAGTGACAGCAGATATCGGTACCATCTGAGATGACCAAACATAAGTGGTTCTAAAATGTATATCGGGTCAATATACACTCACCAGTCACTTTATTAGGTACACCTTGGTAGTACCGAGTTGAACCCCCTTTTGTCCCCAGAACTGTCTTAATCATTTGTGGCATAGATTAAACTAGATACTGGAACCATTCCTCAGAGAGTTTGGCCCATATTGACAGGATAACATCATGCAGTTGTTGCAGAATTGTCGGCTGCACATCCGTGATGTAAATCTCCCATTTCACCACATCCCAAAGGTACTCTATTGGACTGAGATCTGGTGACTGTGGGGGCCATTTTAGTACAGTGCAGGTGTGGCTTGGTTGGTAGAGCGGGGCGCCCAATGACTGAGAAGTTGGTGGTTCGCGTCCTGGCTCTGGCTGTCCACACATTGAAGTGTACATAGGGCTTTGAGCACCATGAAGGTGGAAAAGAGCTCTAAGTGCTATTTTATAGTGAACTCATTGTCATGTTCAAGAAACCAGTCTGAGATGATTCCGGCCTTATGACATGGTGCATTATCCTGCTGGAAGTAGCCATTATAAGATTGGTACACTGTGGTTAGGGTCAGAGATGGACATGGTCAGCCACAATAGGTAGGCTGTGGTATTGCAACAATGCTGAATTGGTACTAAGGGGCCCAAAGAGTGCCAGGAAAATATCCCTGACACCATTATACCACCATCACGAGCCTGAACCATTGATACAAGGCAGGATGGATCCATCTGTACATACCACACTGTAACCTCCAAATTCTGACTTTACCATCCGAATGTTGCAGCAGAAATTGAGACTCATCAGACAAGGAAACGTTTTTCTAATCTTCTATTGTTCAATTTCGGTGAGCCTGTGTGAATTGTACCCTCAGTTTCCTGTTCTGAGCTGACAGGAATGGCACCCAGTGTGCTCTTCTGCTAGTGTAACCCATCTGCCTTAGGCTTTGACATTTTGTGTGTTCAGAGATGTTATTCAGCAAACCTTGGTTGTCACAAGTGATTATTTGAGTCACTGTTGCCTTTCCATCAGCTCAAACTAGTCTGGCCCTTCTCATCTAACCCCTGGTATCAATGAGGCATTTTTTCCCGCATAACTACCACTTACTGGATATTTTCTCCTTTTTAGACCATTCTCCTTAAACCCTATGTGTGAAAATCTCAGTAAATCAGTAGATCCCCATTCCGATGCTGGGTTTGAACTGCAGCAGATCATCTTGACCATGTCAATATGACCTTTCTCACTAACATACTGCTTTACTTTTGAGGGTAAGATGTTTGACAGATGCGGCTAAATATATATATAGATAATACATGGGTACTAATGAGGGGGTAATGTAAACACCAGTCTTCCATTATTGCAGCGCGACGCGTCGACACGCTGGAAAGGTCCCCCGGGTGTTGCTGTATTGCTATAACAAGTGCCTGTGTGCATGGAAATGTACAAATGTGTAGACATTCTCATTTATTTATTCATTCACCTGTGATTGCAATGCCAGCTCATAGACGATTACAAAAAAAAGAAGGAAAGAAACCAGAATAGTGATGCCCTTTGTTTCACTTGTTTCTTATACATAACATAATATCACAATCAATCTTGGCTGTCAATCACAAAGACAGCCAAGGAAATGACACATTACATTAGCAGACATAAAGGTCTTTAAAGTAGTGTTGTACAGTTCACACACATACCATGTATCACCCCACCAGGGAGGCCAACAATTTCAGCCACCTTCGCTATACTTAATAATAATAATAATAATAATTATAATTACAATCATGAAATGTATTTATATAGCACCTTTCAAGAGCATAAAAGTCACTGGGTGTTTTACAAAAGCAATAGAGGCATAAAACACATAAACAGTATAAAAGGCATAAAACATCATGGCATAATACGTACAGAAAAATTTGGAAAACAAGACACACAGACCTACAACAGTAAAAACAACAACCCAAAGTTCATTCTAAACACATGGTCTTTAGTTGCTGTTTAAAGGTGTCAACAGTGTCTCAAGATTGTGGCGAGGGAAAGATCAAACTGTGCATTGACAGCTGACAGCGGTGATTAGAATCTGCTCCATTTTCAGTATTTATTTTTTTTTGGCTCTTCGTCACGGTGCCTTCATCACAAACACACCCCCACGGTCTACTGTCATTGGATAACGGACATATGGTCGCCACAGTACTTTGCATAAAGTTCACTTTGGCTCAATTTCTTGCTGTACCATTCATCTCCATCTTGCTCTTCCGAAATCCCAGAAGGCCTTGCGAGTATGACAACAGAATTTGGACGGATTGTATAGACACTGAATGAAATGCGTCCAATGCAGCATGACGCGCCACATTAATGGACGGCCCGCCTCAATAACAAGGGGGGTTGAATTGGGTTTAGGGTAATCTGAAATCAATTTGAGATTACTGAGGGTAACTTAAAATGGGGGGTAAAGTATTGAAGTATTACCATATTAGTATTAAATATTAAGTATTTAACTAGTACCGATTAACAGTGAGAGTCATTTTAGCCATGAAATTGGCTGTAACATGTGCAGCGGACTAGGGCTCAATTGGTCTTTAGTTCAGAAAAGATGCCGTGAAAAGCTTGACATATGGATAATGGAAAATCCAAACTATACTGAATGTGTAGGGATAGGGCTGATAAGTAAATATGTGGGAGTTTATAAGTTTATATTGGCTATGAGTATGCCTACCATTCTGTGTTTTACAGCTGTCCGATCCCAGTCAATGTCTGCATAGTTTAGCTGTTCTTCCTCCACTTCAATACTCTCATCATCTGTCTCATATGGCTCAAATTGATATGAATGAAGAATATTTTCCTCTTCAACTGAGCAAAGGGGAGCAGTCTTCCTCCACTGATGTCACGGGTAGGTTCAGGTGACCTGGAAATAAGTAGGCCAAATTTGTAGGCGACCCATGGATATATTATAAGAACTAGATATGGCGCCGCCCCTTAGCAGATATGCAGATTTTTCCCTGTGCAACTGCAACAAAAAACCCCATGTGGCCCAAAAATCAATTTTCCCATAGACCACAATAGTAAAAGAGAAACCTGCAAAACTGTTAACAGGACACCTCCATCTTTAACACCTGCTAATATAATTCTATTCAATATTTTTAAGTCATGGAATTTTTATTCTTCAAAAAGTTTCCTAAAAGCCAGAAAAGCGCCAGAAAAACATAATTTTTCATGCTGATATCACAGCGATGTGTGAGCACTCTCAAAGCATGGTCATGTATTGTCTCGGGAGCAAGGATGCCTGTTACCGCAACAAGTGCTCCAAATGGTGGTTAAAGCATTCTCAAAACCCACTCTCAAGTGGTGAAGGTATACTCAAAACCCACTATCAGGTGTGGTAAATGTTAAAACGTTTGTTATGATTTTTGTTTTCATTTTCAATTTAAAATAATTGCCACTTTTCCAAGACTGATAGAGGGTTTTAGGTCTCTTGTTTTATTTAATTATTTTACATTAAGCTCAATGAGGGTGAAAAAAGTGAGGGTGGTCCTTTTTTATTTCTTTTAACTTACTGGGTTTTTTTTGTTCATATTTTATTTTCATCACACTGTTCACCCACTCAGATATTAGTTTTCATAAAATGTTGTTTTATTATGTATTTATTATGTATTTATTGTTGTTTGTTAAATAAAACATTTCTGTTGAATGTTCCCATATATTGAAGCATACTTAGGTTAACTGACAAAATAGATAATAGTCAGGCAGGTTTCTATCAGAGGGTGATATATGAGTGACAAGACAATGGTCTGAAATTTCTTTGGGTGGAAGGCCTATCAGTAAATAGGAAAATTAAACATTTTCAGGTTTCAAAAGTGAATGGTGTCATTGTTTTTTGCGAACACAAGGATTACCCTCCGAAGAGGCCAATTATAAAATTAGGTTTCTGAGTTGAAATGTCTCAGTACGCCCTCAATGGCCCAAATTAATTTTTACTGGAAAATCAAAAAATTTTGGTGAGCTGTTGAAGGTGCCACCTATAGGGGGCGCTTGAATATGTGATTTTTGCCAAAAGTAGTCATCACATTTGAGGCTGTCCCAGCCTGCACTCTAATTAGCCCAGGCTCATTTATGTGTGATATGATTCTACAACAGTGTCAGACTCCAGCTGATCCCAGCCAAGGTTCGTGCATGAAGCCTCCCCCCTCCCTCTCGTATTCAAATGTTAAACACGCCCATTCATTCGATTCCAAGGCGTTGTCAGTAGATGGCGCTTCTCTCATGAAGAACAGGGAATGCATTGACGTCATGCGATCCCATGATTCCATAGTTGTGCTGCCATATTGGACTGCAAGAAAACAACCTCGCATTGACACACTACAACACGCTGCCATTTTATCACGATTATCTGAAAATCAAGACATTCCTAGTCCCACGATGGATAAATCATGTTGACCATCGGTTGTACTAATCGCCAGGAGAAAACAGATGGAGTTTCCTTCTATAAAATTCCTCGAGAGTCGGAGAGACGGTGGAAATGGCTAGCCGCGATACGCCACAAGACAGGGAAACCAAATGAAGGCAGACGACTTTGCAGTGTTCATTTTATATCTGGTAGGTGAATATTTATAATTTCACACACGTTCTGCATGTGTCCACACTCCTTGTCGATATATTTATGCCAGTAGACATTGGTAGATAACTTCCTGAATTCATTGTTTTTGTGTCACTATGAAGACGTCCGCAATGGAAACAAGCATAAATGCTTCATGTCATCACTGCCACATTTCTACGGTTTTATGTACTTTTATTGGCCAATCAACAAACAACAAGATGTGCCAAATACGCTAGCTTGAATTTCAAATGGACCGGGAGGCCTGTACCGTGTTGTCTTGTAAGACGAGCCTAGCTTTTTTGTGGATTTGTGTCTCATTAATAAATCAGTGTAGGCCCCTACTGACGTACATGTACTTGTCTTTCTACAAAAAGTTTTTGAAAAGTTTTGTTTTAGTTGTTATTAGGGCCTAATGTTGCTTTATTTTGATTTTGTTATAGGTAAATATGCTGAGTCGCCTGATTATGTCCCAAGCATCTTCTCTTTTAACCGCAGTCCAGAAAAAAGCGTAGAGATGTGGAAATATCAGCGGAGAAAATAGATGAAAAGACACAGGTTGGAGAATCTACAAATGAATAATGCCATAGATGCTCCTCTTGCCTTGGGAAACAATCATGATGAAGTATTATCACCAAGATCACCTACTGCAGTATCTGAAGAAACACATGAGGATCCTATAGAGCATGTTGAAGATTACAGACCATCTTCACTAACTACTGATAGAATTGATGCTGATGTTCAGACAGATAGACTTCTTAGTGACATTGAAGACCTGTTCAGTGATAATCAGCAACTGAGGAACGAGAACCTGTCACTACAAATTGAAATTAAGTGTGCTAGTTTACATGAGGATGGCTTTCAAGACAATGACGGCAAGGTCAATGTGCTGTGATGAGAAAATGAACTGTGATTGAACCCCTTTTAAACGCTTAACTGGATAGCATTTTAGATATGGTTGGCCTTAATTTGATTTTAAACGTGATTTATATCATGTTAATATTTTCACTTACTAACTGTATGTCATCAATTAGATGACTTATTGAATACATTTGAATGTATGGAATATAAATGATAAATCTGTTCTTGGATATTATTAAATTAAAGATAATAAATATATACACGCATAATCTAAAAGGTAAGATCTTGACCTTAATTAATACAAAGATCTAAGTCTGAAGTAGTTAAGTATACATGGGAAATTTAAAAGCTTTTTGAATTTATTTTAAATGTTATTATAAAACATACCGAAAAATTATTAGTAACAGAGTTGCCGAGATGTGTGAACAGCTCTCTCCAAGTCGACTTCGGTGAAGTGAACGGAATTTGTATAAATATATTTATTTTTGGTATTGTTTTTTGTTATTATTTGTTGAACTTAATATTGTTGTCTTTGATATGTTGTAATTGTAATGCTGTTATTAATTTCATACTGTTAAATATCTTTCAAATATGTAATAAAAAAATAAAATAAAATAAATATCAAATAAAAACATTACATCTGCACAGATTGACTTCATACTGTTAAATATATATATATATATATATATTGTTAAATATATAAGCCTAAAAAGTGGATTTTTTTACCCTGTTTTTAATATGATACCATGACATTGATTAATAGATTTTTGGGATGTAGTCTATTTTTGTCCATTTTACACTAAATATATTAGAAAAACACATGAAACAAAATTACTTTAATAATTCAAATTAAGTAAAATAAAATCACTCCATCTGCAAAGACTCACTTGTCACATTTTTATTCTTTTCAATGGTCTAATGCACCCCTTCAGTTTTTGAGCGAGGGTATGGTTAAGACAAAAGCACACTTTTTTTGTTTAATTAATTGCATAAAATTATACACCTTAGAGATATAATTTCTTGGTTATGTATTAACACACACCTTGAAGATATGTGACCCGCCACCACGAAACCAGGCATAAGTCGCGCTGAGCCGTTCAGAGCTACAGCCAAATTTAGGCTGGAAGGTGATTTGTTATTAGTGTTTACACCTTATCAAAAAACGGTACCGTAACACCTCTATGTTCAGTTCCTGTGGTCATTATATTGAACTCCAATCAATAAAGGTGTTTATTGGGTCAATTATTTAAGCGGCGACAAAAGTTCAGGTATTGCTGAGCAAAGACAAAGACGACTTCCACCTCTTTTCACCGAACAAACCGATCTCCATTCCGTGAGTAAACATCCAAGTGTTCGGTACGAGGTAAAAGCCTATATTGAATGCTCTGTCCAATGGTGTAAGCCAAATGATTATAATACGTTGCAATTCTGTCCTATTATTATAATATATAAAACTTCTGTGACATGTCCATCAGAGTGTCCTTTAACATCTGTGAATATTTTTTGTCAATCGGATACAAATTATTATGCATTGCTAAGGACTTCCTACCCCAAAACAGTCCAAAACTTTAACGGACAATATCTAAAAATATGCAAATTGCATAATAGGTCCAAATGTGGATATTAAAATGACCATAACTTTGGTTCTACTTATGATAGAAACATAATTTTTTCACCATCTTAAACCTTAGTTTCCACTCTACCAACCTACACAGATAACTCAGTTTTAATTTCCAGACACTTATGCCTGGTTTCGTGGTGGTGGGTCACATATGTTATATCTAAAACAAAATTATTCGTCACTCGTCATCTGAACCCGCTTTATCCTCATTAGGGTCACGGGGGTCACTGGGGGCCTAATGCAGCTACAATGGGTGAAGGCGGGGTACACCCTGTATGAGTCTCCAGTTCATCTCAGGGCTGAACATATATAGACAAACAATAACTCTCACATTCACACCTATGGACAATTTAGATTAACTAATTAACCTATCAGTGCATGTCTTCTGATGGTGGGAGTAAACTGGAGTACCCGGCGAAACCCCGGGGACGGGGAGAACATGCAAACTCCCCACAGAAAGGTCTGGTGTGGGATTCAAACCAGGGTCCTTCTTGCTGTGAGGCACGAGTGCTAACCACTGCACCACCGTGTCATCAAAATTATTTTTGGTGTTTTTTAATAATCTAATTTGTGAAGGTGAAAAAAGTAAGAGTGTATTCAACTGTACTCAGTCTCCCCTAAATCCAAATAAATTTCAGGGGGAAAACTGTTCCATGTTTACTAGTTATCTGAAAAATACTAATTCAGATATACACAATATCCACAAAAAAAGAAATAAATTAGATTCTAGACCCCATCTGCACAGCAACAAATTCACGTGAAATCAACATACTTTCTTAACGGATTGGCCTTTCGTCAAAATGGGACCGGTGTCATGGATACCCCAAAATGATATCTCTGGAAAACAGGACCCAGAGTGGGAAGATCTGGAGACGGTGTTGTTTCCGCACCCATCTGGACGAGTATTCATGTGTGTTCACACCCATGTCATGATCACATGACCGGAAAAAACAGCAGCCTTACACCTGTCGCATTCATTCTCGTCACAAGACAGTAATACTGACCAACAACAGAGTATCAGTGGTGAATGGGTTAGGGTGTTACCAGTGTTATTGTTGTTGTTTGTGTTCAGCGTGTGTGTCATGTCAGTAGAAAAAGGATGTGGGCGCATGCACACTACTTATTCTATTGTTCTCTTGTATCCGGTGGCACTGGATTACAGCACTCATGGGGGTGGAATGTTAATTGCATCATATATATATATATATATATATATATATATATATATATATATATATATATATATATATATACATATATATATATATATATATATATATATATATATAGCCGGTCCTTTTTAAACAGAGTGTAAAGAATTCTTTGGATTTTCTGTACTTTCTGACTTCTGCAGCTGCCTTGGCCACACTATTCACAGGTAAAGTACCCGGTGCTTGAGTGTCTATTCAGAGGTGAGAGCACACCCCATTCAGCCAGAATAGCCAGCAAAACCACATGGAAAGTAACAGGGGTGTGGGAGCAATCAGAGGTGCTTATCTAGTTAGTATTCAAATAATAGAGGCTCTGTTATATCTGTTGGCTGTACATACAATCACCATTTTCCATTTTCCATAGAAACAACAAAACATTTCTATATGCTCTTTTTACTTTCATACAGCCAGCACTTGTCTTTACAAGGTTCAAAGTTCAAAAGTCTTGGCTAGACATATTTATTGTGTGTTTTCTTGCACTGTCTGAACATATATAGACAAACAATCACTCTCACATTCATACCTATGGACAATTGAGATTAACCAATTAACCTATCAGTGCATGTGTTTGGATGGTGGGATGAAACTGGAGTACCTGGAGAAAACCCACGCAGACACTGGGAGAACATGCAAACTCCATACAGAAAGGACTGGTGTGGGATTCGATCCAGGGACCTTGCTGTGAGGCACAAGTGCTAAACATTGCACCACCGTGCAGTTGTTAGCACCACACTTTTGCTGTACAACCCTATTGCTTTCATATTCTTTTTTGTTAGGCTTTTCAGAATACAACCATATATGCCATTTTGCTTAGATATTTACAGATACAAGAGAATAGAAGAAGTAGTGCACATCCGCCCACATCCTTTTTGTACCGGCGCCACACACAGGCCAGACACAAACAACAACAATAACAATGCTAACAGTTAACTGTCTGAATGAATGAATGCTACAGGTGTAAGGCTGCTATTTTTTCCGGTCATGTGGTGATGACATGGGTGTGAACACACACGGATACTCGTCCAGATAGGTACGGAAATGACACCGTCTCCAGATCTTCCCACTCTGGGACCCGTTTTCCAGAGATATCATTTTGGGGTATGCATGACACCGGTCCCATTTTTGACAGAAGGCCAATCTGTTAAGAAAGTACTCCAGTTTCGCGCAAACTCATTTCCATGCAGACGAGGTCTTACAGTAGAGAGGGTGGGTGGAGTCCATGCATTTTAAATTTAAAAAAGTAAAAACCCTAACCCCCAAAACACCTGCAGGCTATCAGGCCATAAGTATGTCGGTTTCACGTTAATTTGTTTCTGTGCAGATGAGGTCTCGAGTTAAATTTTTTTTTTGCAGATATTGGGTATGTCTGAATTAGTACTGAAGGGGTACAGTTGAAACATCATTGAAAACAATAGAAATGTGACAAGTGTGTCTTTGCAGATGGAGTGATTTTATTTTACTTAATTTAAATCATTAAAGTAATTTTCTTCCATGTGTTTTTCTGATATATTGAGTGTAAAATGGACTAAAATAGACTACAACCCAAAAATCTATTAGTCAATGTAATTTACATGGTATCATATTAAAAACAGGGTAAAAACACGTGTCCACCTTGTAGGCTTAAATATATTCAATATTTAACAGATTTGTAACAGTATGAAATCAGTCCGTAAAGATGTAATGTTTTTATTTTATTTTATTCTATACTTTTATTTCAGTTTCAGTTTTTTATTACATATTTGAAAGATTTAACAGTATGAAATTATAACAGCATTGCAATTACCGCATATCAAAGACAACAATATTAAGTTCAACAAATAATTACAAAAAATACTAAAACTAAATATATTTATTCAAATACCGAACAGGTTAAAGCAAGGATCCATTCCCTCATCCTGGACGGAGAGTTTCACCGGTAGCCACCGTCAGCCTGGTGCAGATGAGTCCTGCTGTTGGTGCTGTTTAAAGACTGAACATTCACTATGTTTGTTCAGACCTAATAAATTACGAGAGATTACCGGGAGAAATTACAAAACAGAAGATGGGTCTGAAATACGGGAGTGTTGGCAGCTATGACTCCAGTCCGTCCATCTTTCTAATGCGAAATGTTTGACAATGTTCAGTCACTTATATTTAAGAACCTCTATTGAATTATATTATACAGTCATTTATAGACTAATAAATGAATGGTAAATGCTTTTGATTCCATGAGCACTGTAATAATATGTGCGCAAAAAAGTACCCCCCTTCCACTCCAAAGGACTTGCCCCCCAAAATGTATGTGCATGCCACTGCATAGATATATCTCAGTTAAAATAAAGTTGGGACATTGAGGGTGCACTGATATATTTCCACTCAAAAACCTCATTTTCTAATTGGCCTATTAAGAGGGAAATCCTTCTCGTCACCATAGCAATGACACCGTTCACTTTTGGAACCTGAAAACTTGCAGTTTTCTTCTATATGCGATGGTTTTGCCCTGGAAGTAAAAATCATTCATGGGTTACAGTAGTCATGTATTACCCCATGCCAGACTCTTATTTTTTTTGGGAGTTAAATAAAACCCGAAATAAATGTATATATGACATAATTATAAGTAGCTACCAGTAGGGTTTAATTTAAAACTCAGTAGCATCTGATTAATTAAATCCTGACAACTGACTTTAAGGTTAAGATCAGGTACATTATAGTTTTAATCCAAACATTATCATGTTGCTGTAGTCTATAGAACAGTAAGAATTTAAAAGTATTAATCTGACAAGTGATATCATTAAGAGGAAAAAGATTTACTTATTTGGTTGAACTCATTCTGTCTGTGGTTGAACTACTGTAGGCTACAGCTTGTATTGTGGGGAATCCCATTTGTGATTTTAGCTAAATAAAAACGAGTCATTTTACCTTATATAAAACAGCAATTAACCACATATAACCTATAGTATGATTTATTTTCAACATCTTTGATTAATGTGCCTTACAAATCCATCATTTGATTGTATACAGTAGAGGTACAACAAATCCGTAATGCTTGTCTTGAATGCGCCTTGCTTGCTCTTTTGCCCTGAGGGATGATGGGAGCCCCAGAGCATCATGGGGGGGGGGGCTCTACTGTGCATAACGTAGAAGTAAACCCGGAAGCCAGAAAGTTTTTCGGCATATGTGCCAGGTGACCAACTTTCATTCAAATGAACAGCAGCCATCTTTGAATCCGGTATCCAATTCTATAAATACATCCACGAGGCAACCAATTTGAATTGTGATGTGGATTAAATATCATTAAAGTTGCAGTGTTGTCGTTAGTGATATATTCGCAACTTTAGACATTCATGAGCTTTCAAAATATGTATAGTTGTAAAATCATGTCAGTGACACTTTAAAGTCTCTGTCCACTGATCAAAACTGAGGCTGATTATCATACAATGGCTTATAAACACAGCAGTGACAGTTGTTAACTTTTACCCATAGTGACAGCAGGTTAAGAATATTCATCAATGTAGTTTATTGACGAATGTCGTGTAATGTCATTTTTCAGATCAAGTATTGTGATCAAATAGTTCAAATTGCACACAAACTAAAGTTATTTTTATATTTATTTTTAAAAAGCTGTTTCAGTTACTCACATCTCTAATCCATTACATCATAATTTCCTTTATAACAAAACAAATAAAACAAAAAAAGCAATATAAATTAACCTTTATCTATAGATTACCAGTGCTTGGTAAGTTACTTTGAAAAAGTAATTAATTACAATTACTAGTTACTTCCCGAAAAATGTATTTGCGTAACTCCACTAACAAAGTAATTAGTTACCAGGGAAAGTATTATTGTGTTACTGTTCTTTTTGCTTAAAAATATCAAAGAAAGGAAAAACAGTTAAACAGGGTATTCATCCTTGTTCTGTGATGTTACTTTGGATGTGATTTAAGATGCTTCCTTAAAAACACTATCAAAGACCTATTATCAATGGTTAAAGTTAAGCTAATGTAACAGAAATAAACCATGTTATGACAATGCTGTAAACTGTGTGGACTAGTGTGCAGTGTGTGCAGACCCATATAAGTTTATAATAGTACTAAAGCTGCTTGAGTTTAAGTAAGTGATGGATTTAGTATGTTGCATGTCAATCCAGTTCAAATCTCCACAAACTACAGCACCGATGCCAACTTGTCAAATATTTATTTATTCAAAATGAACAGATTGCAAACTGTAATAGATTATAAACAGGAAATGCATTTTAAATATTGAAAATTTTTGTTGAAAGTGACTTGATTTTGTTCAAAATGTTCAAAATTCTTAACTTTGCATTTAAGTATACCGGTGAACAGGGAGTGAGGAAATAATGATGTCTGTACATTCTTATTCCATTATTAGTGGAAAAAAAGCAATACAATGATATCTGTGTATTCTTCTCCTATTATACTTTTATCCTACTGAATTCTCATAAACAACATAACTTATGTTACAATTGTTTGAAGTGTAACCCTTTCTATTAAGGCACAGAAACTTGCCTAGAAAAGAAATTAGCAAAGAGAAAAGCAAATATTAATAGTGCAATTGCTATTTTTAAAAAACGGAATGCAACCCAGCGACTTGGTGCTGACATCATCTCTGTGTATTTGACTTGTGTGCATGCATGGGAACAACTCCGTCTATCCAACTTCTTAGCAAATCATGATCGATGTTGTTGTCATGCTGCACCGAGCTGAATGCGAGTTTGGTCCAGACATATGCGGCACCGATGGTGTTGCCAAAACTCCAAGTTGTTGTCTATATCTGGAGCACACTTGCGACCCAATTCATCAAATTGTAGTGCGTCACATTATTTCCAGGGTAACAGAAACGGCGATACAGTTATGGATAAAGTAATTAAGTAATTGCTTTGTTCCTAAAAATGTGGCTGTGTTAAGAACACTGTTATACTCGAACACCGTTATTCCCAGTACTGTACATCACATTATTCACAACACTATGGCAGCAGACTTCCTTGTCCTGTTTCCCACTTTTTAAGCATTGAGAACCACAAAACACAAAAGATTGTGGCAATTCAAATTTTTAATTAATTAGATTTCATTTCTGTAAATAGACCCTCCTGAAACACACTGCCCCTTTAAGAGTATATTTTTGTTTTTACAGAGATGTCAAAGAATCAAAGAATGCCTTTTTTCTTTTACAAAGAACAAATAAAAACAACATAGTTTAAGTAGAGTAGTAGAGTAAGAGATTTTTTAATCACATTAAGGTTCACAACCTTGGAATATTTTGTGGGATTCTCATATCCCTGTAGTCACCTGTTCCCCATATTCTCAGTAAACTGTATTCTAAGGCCACCCTGAGTGGTTCTTAGTCAAGGCTGTGTACAGTTCATCCAGTGGTAGTGTGGGGATAGAGCTGAAACAAGGTCAGATTCTCTGTAGCCTCTTTTTACTTTAATGTCTCTTAGGCTATTTGTAGTTAAGAAACCTACTACTGAAACCATACATTACTTTAATTACAATAGTATGTAGCTTATAACATAGTAGCCTTAAAACCAAGGCCTTATTTACATGTGGTTAATTTCCATAGCGGTATATCAAGCAAATATGCACAGTCTTATATTCAAAATGTGTCACTATAATCACTTTGACCTCTTACTATACTATACTTTGACTGTTTATAACAACCACAAAGGACTTTTTCATATGTTATTTATTGTCTCTAATTATACTGAGTCCAGTGTTGGGAAAGTTCACCTTGATTAGGAACTAGTTCAAAGTTCAGTTCAAGTTACTCAATATGAATTAGTTCAGTTCATCGTTCATTCTTCCAAATTATGAACTAGAAGTTCATGGATCCCAAAATGAACTTTTTCGTTCTTTTTTGTGTTATTATTGTAAACTTATTATTAACCGTTCCTGACGTTATTGTGACCGTAGTCAGGAAATCAGGGGAAAATGCCGTCCTCCTCTCGGACGGCTTCTCCAGGACCGAAGTAAGTACCTTACTCCGGGGTTAACTTCCCTCTGCGGGTTCCAGTGAGTTTCGTTTTCAATCTTTATTTCCAAGAACAGGACAACACCTGCTCCGGTCGCCGGTCACACTCTGCACATTTAACTCTTTTTCTCCGCTCCCAAACACTCTCTGCACCCCTCCCTCCCCCTCTCTCTCTCTCTCTCTCTCTCTCTCTCTCTCTCCCTCTCTCTCCCTCTCTCTGCTGTGTTTTGATCCCATTTTATTCCTTATAGGACTCAATAATTACAACGTGATAAGAACGAAATGTGAACTACATAAGAGCACAGTTCAATAAATGCCAGAATAACCACGTTCACAACTTCCCGTTCATTTGGCAAAAGTGAACGAGTCGTTCACGTTCATCAAAAATATGATATCATTCATGAACGATAGTTCAATGACCTCGTTCAGGTACAACACTGACTGAGTCATTGGGGTAACATGATGGTGTATAAATAAATATTATATGTAAAGTATCTGTTTGCATTTTTCATTATTAATGTGCATGTATTCAGGAGTTGATAACCTTTATTAAACTGTCCATTAGAAAGGGCTACTATATCAAAACGTAAACTAGAGACATAGGAAGTTAATAATACCAAAGAGAATTAGTAACCTTCAGTGGTGCCAACAAGTGAAAATTTGAGTCTCCGCTCATGGACTAAATAGACCATTACTTTTTCAAAATAGACAAATGTAACAGTATGAAAAATAAGTCGTAAATCACAAATTCTGATTTACCATATCATAATTTTGAGTTTTTATCTCGTAATTTTGAGTTTTTATATCATATTTGTGACTTTTTATCTCACGATTTAGATTTTTTTTTAAAAATCTCATAATTATGCTTTTTTTTTAATCTCCTATTTATGACTTGAATTTTTCCTAAATTTCCTGTCCATACCCACTAAACTGAGTAGGCTACTATGACCGAATAAAACACATCTACACAGTAACTCTCATTTAAAGGCTTTATTTTTGGATATTTTTTAAATGTTTCTATTTTTTCCTGCTTAAATAAGTACTATTTCTTCTATGGCAAAAAAAAAGCATTTTTATTTTTATTTTATTACAATTGAGAATTAGTATGTTTTTACTTTTACTTCAGTAAAGGAGTTGAATCAGTACTTCTACTTTTCCCAGAGTAATATCTCACACAAGTAGCTGTAGTTCTACTTAAGTACAGAATGGGAGTACTTTGACCACCTCTGTGTTGGTGTGTAGTCAGGACTGGGACACAGGCTCTGCCTCCTTTTCAATTTTGCTGTGTTTTTTGTTTTGTTTTTTAACTTCCCCAAAATGCAACTTACTTTAAGCATGCACCAACAACATCCCACAGTCTGACCCAAACCAAAACACCACTCCTCCTGGTCCTGCAGGCAGCCACATGTGTCAGCCGCCTGCAGGACCAGCTGAGGTTCAAACAGGAACATGTATGGTGTTTCCATGTGGGAGGAGCCTGTGGCAGTGGGAGGAGCCTGTGGCAGTGGGTGCGAGCGACTCTCTCACTGTGTGTGTTGGATAGTGTGTGTCTGGTGCATCAGTGTGTGCAGACTTTTCCAAACAAACATCTACATCTTAACATTTCATTAAAGATACTTTTAGATGCTCATCAGTTTTTTAGTTTTTTTTTTCTGTTTGTTTGGGGGGGGGGGGGGGGGGGGGGTTGTTTTGAAAAATATTTGTCTTTTTTTTGGATGCTTCAATTTTTAACAAAGTAATTATTTAGTTTATTTTCATTCTGTAATTAGACGTATTTTGATTTGGAACGACATGTGTGTGTGTCCTTGTATTCCTATCTTTATGGGGACATTGGTGTGTTTACACAGTTATGCAACAGGGACCTCTGACACTATGAGGACCATAATTCAGGTCCCCACGAGGGTTATATATAAATAGTAGAAAGAGGAAAATAAAAATGATGTGGCCGTATAAATACATTAATTTGTTTTTTTCCAGACGTCCTCATAAAGCATGAGGGGAACATTTGAGATGTGTTTTTTTTATATGTATTTATTTTTTATGTATTTGTATTGCTATGTTTTTTTTTTCATTATTTATTCTATATAGTTTTTAAATTAATTAATTCATACATTTTATTTTCACATTTTATTATTTTATTTTATTAAAAAAAGATGTCTTTACATTCACTACCCAATGGCGACTTGATTACAAACTTGGTCCTCATGAGACATAGAAACAAGGTATGCGTGTTTGTGTGTGTATGTGTGCGTGTGTGTGTGTGTGTGTGTGTGTATTAGAGCAGTTCCAGATCCATCCCATCCAGCAGGTCCATGTCTGTGTGTCTGTGGTTTCCATGGTAACCACATGTGCTTAACCAGATCAGAATCTGTTTAATGTCGTTGAATCAAATATCACGACATTAATACAAAACTCTGAGCTTCAGCATGAGAACAAACATAGACAAATATGAGGTAAAGCAGGAACAACAAGCCACTCCCCTCACAAACAAACCCTGGCCCTGTGGGCCTGTTAAACAAACCCCACCGCTCACATACATTTAAACTCTTCATGGTCGCCCCCTGACGTCGATCACCAATAGCGCTCCTCCCCTGGCAGCCACAGTGAGCACCGGGTCTGGTCTTCCTCTCCCTCCTCTTTTTGACTGATCTCAGAATTTGAATTGAATTTATGCAATTGAAATCAACCAGGGTGGAAGAGCTCTGTGCCGACTCTCCATCCAATGGGCGGCATGAACACGGGGCGTAGCGTAGACCACTGGACGGTGTGGCGTGGGGGCCAGAGATCCTTCTGTTGGTGGCTAACAGCATCTGTGGCCAAACACCATCACCACATCCCATACAGGAAAAAGGGTGGGAACTGTAGGAAGATAAAGGGGAGGGGTCAGGGTCAGCCACTCGGCACCCCTTCCCTTGTGGGACCTGCCCTGCCGACAAATTTCCTCCATGGTGGTGTGTTGTGACCTGGTGCCCCCATGGACGCTTTTGGGGCCCCTGTGAAATGGTCTGTGGCCCAGATGGACCTTTCCATGGCCACATGGGACCCTTCTGGGGCCACAGGAACCCTTTCTGTGGGCCCACATGGACCATTTTGTTGCCCCTGTAGACCTTTGTGGGGCCCGTCTGGACCCTTCTGGGGGCAGCCCACCTGGACCCTTCTGGGTTCCTTTTGGACCATCCTGGGGCCACCGTGAACCTTTCTGGGGCCCCCTTGGACCCTTCCGGAGTCCACATGGACCTTTATGGGACCCCTGTGGACCCTTGTGGGTCCCCCGTGGACCCTTTTGGGCCCCTGTTGTTCCTTCTGGGTCCCCTGTGGATCTGCTGGATGGGACTTCTCTTCTTAAACCCACTTTGAACCAAACCTGTATCTATTTGTTTGTGCTACTTTATACTTTAAACTTCAGAGTTGCATGACTAAAAAGCTGCAGTTTAGGTTTGTTGTCAGCCGTTGTCAGTGTTGAAGACTTGTTGTTGTTGTTGTTGTTGTTGTTTGTGTTGTTTATTTCTGTGGATGGGCATGCAAATGCTCATTGTTTGTATATCCCCATCCCTTCCTTACAGCCAAAAGCTCTAATGCCGCCCGACCGCTTGGTACTGCCTTTACATGGACATGGCACCTGACTTCCACTGTCACCTTCATCTGCCTCATCTCCTCTGTAGTCTGCTCATAGGCCCCGCCCACTCCACCCAAATATAGTCATCCATTCCACAGTCAGCAAACATATGACAGTGGAAGCACAAACTGTCACATGAATAGATTTTAGATACTATTGGAGTCTAGGCTAAAAAAAACCCCAACTGTAAATAACATTTTTTTTTGTATTAAAACAAACAAAAGCATTTATTATGAGGAAAAGCAGAATTCTGATGATTCTTTTTTATGTTCTGTGGTGTGGATGTTTGTGTTGTTGCTTCCCTGTACCATCTGTGTAAGAATAAAAGCATAATCTGACCGTAAAAAACACACAGCTGTGGATAGACTCCACTTTCTTACACTACTTCTGCTTTTTAAATCCCTTTCTCCATCCATGCCTAAAACATGTGGGGGAAATGATGATGTAAGTGACCGTCTATTCTATTTACAATGCTTTTATTTTGAAATGTACACTGGTGTGTTTTATTTTGAAATGTACAGTGGTGTATTTTATTTTGAAGTGCACAGTGGTGTGTTTTATTTTGAAGTATACGCCGGCGTGTTTTAGTTTAGTGACTGCTATTTTGAAATGTACAGAGGTGTGTTTTATGTTGAAGTGAACAGTGATGTGTTTTATTTTGAAGTGTACACTGGTGTGTATTTTTAAGTGTGCAGTGGTATGTTTTATTTTGAAGTGCACAGCTATGTGTTTTATTTTGAAGTGCATAGTGATGTGTTTTAATTTGAAGTGCACCACAGTGTTTATTTGTTTTAGTTTTTTTTAGTGTACAGTGGAATGTTTTATTTTGAAATGGACAGTGGTGTGTTTTATTTATTGATTTATTTAGAAGCACACAGTGGTGTGTTTTATTTGTTTGCACTAGTGTAGTTTATTTTTAAATGGTGTGTTTTATTTTGAACTTTCTCCATCAGGTGTTTTTTCTGTTTTTTTCTTCCATGTGTTGAACTTATTTTATTTTTTATTTTTTTAAAAAGGTTTAATGTGAGTCACTGATTTTTGCTCCGACTGTTGAACTCAGTCCATTTGGAGGATGGACTGGGGGTCAGAAAGTTCCTTCAAATAAGTAAATAAATGAATAAATTACATATATATATATATATATATATATATATATATATATATATATATATATATATATATATATATATATATATATATATATATATATACACGCACACACACACAGGGGTCTATAAACCCTGGTCGATACAGAGCTACTCTCCTGTATGTTTTAGATGTGCTCCTCTTCCAGCACCTGATGGGTGTGATCAGTTTTCTCCAGAACATGACAGGATGAACATGTAAATCAGATGTTGGAACAGGGATTTATCTAAAACCTGCAGGACAGAGGTTTTCCAGGACCAGGGCTGCAGACCCCTCCTCCAGGGGAATTCCAAGGTATTCCTGGACAAGCCCACAGATAGAATCTCTCCACTGGCTGACCCCAAAGTCTCCTCCCAGATGGACATGCCCCTAGCCCCTTACTAGGGACACTATGTCCAGGCGGTGTCATCACAAAATGAAGCTCCTCTACTGGCTCTTCTGGACCTGGAGGAGCTGGATCTCCACTCCCAGTCCCTCCTACATGTCCCAGCTCCTGAGCCCCGCCCATCCTGTAACCTCATTCTTTGGGTCAAAGTTCATGACCGAAGGTGAGGGTCAGAACAGAGATCCAGTACTAAACCCAGGGCTTCACCTCTGGACTACAGACTGTACCCCCCTCTTCAGTACCCTAGCATAGACCTTACTGGGGGGGTGAGGAGTGGGGACACCCCCCCCCCCCATAGTTAGACCACACCATCTGTTCCACCTTCTTAAGAATGGTGACCACCACCCCACTCTGCCACTCAAGAGACCACGCCCCCGTTGTCCTTTCAGTCTTGCAGAGGTGTGTCAGCCCAGACAGTCCTACAACATCCTGGTTTTTCAGATCCCAAGGTGACTTCTGCCTTGGAGATTGGTCCAGGGTTCTCCCCAGGTGCTAGCATAAAGGTGCAGCACCTCCTTGCCACAATCTGAGCGCCTCCTTGTCAAATTCACCATTTTCCTTCCGTGGCTTTTGTGCTAGCAAACTCTCACAAGTGCTGTCATCTCATATTTCAAAGTGCAAGACTGTGATCTGATTGGTAGGTTCAGCATGAGGCTCAGAAATAGAGTGGGAATAGTGAAGTTTTGTTAACATTTAAAAGGACACTTTCTGTGCAAAATTTTCCATAAACAACTCCAGCTGACACAAATCCAAACCAAGTGCAAGGTGTCCATGAAACCTGATAACCAGAAGACCATCTTGAAGAGGGGGGAATTCAATGGGGGAGGGAGGAGTTTGGTAGTGGGAGGATCTGGTGTCTGCTTTTTGCAGATGATGTGATCCTCTTAGCTTCAGCAAACAATCACCAACTTGCTCAGAATTTCTGGGGAGAGCTCTGTGGTCCATCTGTCCTATGACCTCTGTTTTCCCCTCAAAATGCATGTTAGTGGGAATTAGGAGCTCCTTAAAATTTTCTTTCTTTCTTTGTCTAACTCAGTGGTTCTCAAATCTAGTCCTCGTGGCCCAGTGTTCTGTATGTTTTAGCAATTTCCCTCTTCTATCATACCTAGTTCAATTCTTGATCAGCTCTTCAGAAGCCTGATAATGTTGTTATGGCTTCTAGGTGTGATATACATATACATATATATATATATATATATATATATATATATATATATATATATATATATATATATATATATAAAGAAAATTATCTTTTTAAACTTTTAAAAAATTATTTTATTTTAAATTTTTTAATTCAATGCTTTAATTTAAAAATAGTTTTTTGTTTATATTCATTTTACATTTTTAATTAATTTTTATTTTTAAAAAAAGAAGAAAAAAAAGAGGGACACACTCGGCAACTAGGACTGGATTTGAAAACCACTGTTCTAACTATAATCCTCAATTGAAATCAAAAGCAAGTGAAACTGTGTCTGACTCACACTTTAAAACCTTTTAAAAAGACTGAATGCTTTTAAAACACTGCAAAAAAGGAAGGTCATGATTCCACCCAAATATCACTTTTAGCTTCAGTTACTTATTAAAACTAAAACAACATTTATTTTGATGGTGGATTAATCCACATTAATGCATTAATTTTGACAGCACTAATTTGAAACAATAATGACTGAAATATTCTTCCTCTTTTTGCAGTGTGTAAATATAGAACTGTTTGGTGTTTTTCTGTGTTTTCTGATAATGTCCTGAATGTGGTTTTAAATCTGTGTTCTTGGTCCAGAACCAGATCTAACCCATGCCCCCGTTGTGTCTCCAACCACAGGAGGTGAATTAGTCATCCCAGTTTCTGAGGGTCCATTAGCATTAGCCACCTTTAGCTTCTCGTGCACTCTCCATCCCCTTCCACCCCCCCACACCCCCACCCCCTGCCATTACTGAGACCACCAAAGAGACCACTGAGGTGCGGGTACCTCCTGGCTTTGTCGGACCGAGGCAGCGATGATTGTGATGATGAAGGCTTGGTGATATCGGGGTATGGCTCTGGGAAAGCATTCAAGTCAAAGCTGCTCCCTACTGACGACGAACATTTTGACACCACCCTCTCCCCCCACTTCCCCTCCCCCGGGTAACAGTCTCCGTCAAGCCTTTGAAGGCTTCCACTGCAAAAGCCCCCCCACAGCCGAGACTTTTATCCCAAACAAAGGTCACCGTGGTAGGATTACGTCTACCACCAGAGCCCAAACAGCCAACCAGAGCCGCACCACCGCCACCTCCGCCTCCACACCGCTACGGCTAACCGCCACATAAAACCCCGGCCTGATCTAGCGTTGCTTCTATTGCCCACAATCCTTTGAGGTACACGACACCAAGCAGAGGGGCCCATTAATAACCACCTTCCCCCCCCCCATGTTCCATAATATACCCACAGCACTCCCCACAGAAGCAGGCGTTGGGCGTGTTCCGGGGCCTTCGGAAGTGGTCCGTGAATCTAGCAGCACCACCGGGATGGTCATCGGAATAGTGGCGGCCGCCGCCCTGTGCATCCTCATCCTCCTGTATGCCATGTATAAGTACAGGAACAGGGATGAAGGCTCCTACCAGGTGGACGAGAGCCGGAACTACATCACCAACTCGGCCGTGCAGAGCAACGGCAGCGTTCTGAAGGACAAACAGAGCAGCAACAAAGGCAGCAGCAAGAAACATAAGAACAAGGATAAGGAGTATTATGTCTGACTGTTCCCATCCAAAAAACACCCAAAACTGGGATAAGGAGTTTTATTTGTGACTGTTCCGAACCGAAAAACACCGAAAACGAGGATAAGGAGTTTTACTTGTGACTGTTCCCATCCAAAAAACACCCAAAATGAGGATAAGGAGTTTTATGTGTGACTGTTTTGATCTGAAAAACACCAAAAACGAGGATAAGGAGTTTTGTGTATGGCTGTTTCGATCCCAAAAATGCCCAAAATGAGGATAATGAGATTTCCATCTGACCAACACAGAGAGTGAGAGGACTTTTACTTAACATCAGGGGTCTCAAACTCAACGTACCTGGGGGCCACTGGAAGTCGAGTCTGTTGGTCTGGCTGTGCCACATTAAGTCATCCACAAATAAAACGGGTTTCTTTACTTGCACTTTTTGACAAATTTGCCTTCTTTTGAATGGTTTTCTATCGACCATCTTGAACAAATCAATGTTTTTTCGCATCAGCAACCCGCTTCTTTCTCTCGTCTCCCTGGTATTTCGTAAACTCCTCAGTAATGACATCAGACATGACTGGAACTGGGTGACGGAAGATATTTTCTGTCCAATTGGTGTCACTCTGGAACATTTTTCAACTAAGTGATGAACTTCCCCAGGTGGTTGGCTAGTTTGACAATTGTTGACAACAAATGCCATCAGAAGCTGTCACAAGACTAACTATGGTTAACAAGAAATAAAATAATGTGGCAAGACTTGGCAAAATGTTGCGTTTGAGAATTATATGCAGACCTTTGATGTCAAGTAGGGGGCCACAAAATATGGTCCCGTGGGCCACAATTGGCCCTCAGGCACCAAGTTTGAGACCCCTGCTTTAGTGTTTCCTGGTCCCTTTCCTTCAGAGGAGCTTTTTGACAATGATGGTATAACATGGAACATGAACTCATAGTTGAACTGTAATATAAAGTACAACGTACACTTACTATTGTAAGCATAACCCGAAGGCTAACTAGCAACCGTAGAGACTTTTACTCCTCCTGACCGTCCGTCCGGTCCAAAAAAAAAGAAGAACTTATCACTATAGAAACATGTCACATCTGTGTCATTTCTCCTTAAGTGACTTTTAGAAACAACGTTGTTCTTGGCATTAAACGAAAAAAATATATATGTTTTTGTAAAATTGCTATTTACAAAAGGCTCATATTCTTGATGATTTTCAGCATGTAAGCAACATATTAGTGCTTATTGAGAGGGGGTCAGGACACAATCATTGTAAAAGTAAAAAACAAAACAAAAAAAAAGCACAAGAAAAAAGGAGTGTGTCCCAAAACGACAACATTTGTAAAAGGTTTTTACGTAAAAATGCAAGTGTGGTGTCTTAACTTTCAGCAAAAACAAAAGAAATATGATGTATGTATCAAAAAACCCAACGTGGGTGGGTGGCGTTGAGTTTGAACACTGCCCCTCCCACATGTCTGACCACACCCCCTTCCTGGCCGGTGGTGGTCGTCAAAAGCAGCTGATTGTAAAATGCATGTCATCTGAACTTTGCCCTTAAACACAGTCCAGTCAACGTCACGTCTGCAGTTTTGGAACCAAAACCATCCAATTCTGAAACTTTGTAGCCCTGTTTTCCTTTTGGACTCAGAAAAAAGAGTGTGTTAAAAAAAAACAACAACAAAAAAACCTGTGGAACAAAAATTGTGGTGGTTGGTTTGAGTCTGGGGGATGAACGTGTGTTGGTTCGATGCCTATAATCCTGTGTTTTTTCTACAGAAGTGTTGCAGTAGTACTACAATGTTAATGCAGTACTACTACACTGTTAACAAATGTCTATACACAAATAAATCCAATGTGGAAAGTGTGAATTCTATCTGCTGTCGAACCAGAAATCTGTTTACATATTTTATTACATGCTAGCCATTGTACTTTGTAGGTAATATATTGTACATATACCATGGCAATTGTAATTTTTAGTACCTTTATTGTACAGATAGAACATATATATGGTTTATTTCATGGAAAAATCAATTATCTGTTACTTTACATGGAGAAAGACTTTAATCAAAGTGTGGAGAATCGTATTGATATTTGGTAACAAATAAACATGTATTGTTAGCCTAGAGCTGGAGCTGAGCTGTTTGTGATGCTGCATGAACGTGGATGAGCTGCTGCACATGTTAGACACACGCTACATGACATCACAACATCCAAGGACAAATTTGAAGAGTCTAGGTCAGGGGTGTGTCAAACTCATTTTAGTTCAGGGGCCACATTCAGCCCAATATGATCTGAAAAGGACCAGACCAGTCCAATAATAACAGCGAAAAGAGTAAAATTACAGTATGATAATGTTCATATCTATAATGTTTCCCTCAAAATGTGAACAACATCAACAACTTGACACGTCTTAAGAAAAACAAGTGCAATTTTAACAATTTTCATTTGCACATGTGCAGTGCAACTTACATTTCAATTACAAATAGAGTAAATATTTAGTAACAGGCAGAATATTTGAGAAATTACATGTATTTCTCTTTAGAAATTTCAGCTGGTTCATATTTGTTCAAGTATTCATGTTTTTGTAAAAGGATGGTTTGTTAATATAAAGACTTTCATGTAGTTTGGCTTTTTTTTATTTTTAAAATCTGCAGTTTTCATTATTTATAGCTAATTATGATCATATTTTACTGGTCTGACCTAATTGAGATCTAATTATTCAGTATGTAGAACCTAAATTAAAATATTTTTTACACCATTAATATCTTCATTGTTCTTCATCATACGGGACAGACTGGACCCTTTGGCGGGCCAAATTTGGCCCCTGGGTCTTATGTTTGACACCTGTGCACTAGGTCAAAGGTCACAATAAAGGTCTAAATTGAATTTTCGACATAACTTTTGAACTCTTCATCTTAAAGACTTCTAATGAGCACCAAAATACCTAAACAATTCTGCATCTTGTGTGTATAGATTTTGAGCCAAGAGGTTAGAAGTCACTGGGTCAATGCCTAAAAAAATTTTTAAAAAAAAGAGTGCTGATAAAGACTTTGTTACTATTATTGACTGGCATGGGCTTCAAAATAGCATCATGACCTTTGACCTTGACTGGCCTTGAAAGGTTAAAATCAAAGTCACATGATTATAATTGGTTATAGCTCAAAAAGAGTGATGAAACACCTCTGGAATGTGTAGATGTGAATAAATAATGATTTAGAAACATTTTTTAAATCATATTTTTGAAGATGGTCCAAAATTACCATGTTTTTGGAGCCTTACTATTGAACAACAGGGGACACATTTAAAACATGTAAAATGGGTGTTTATAATGATATAGACAAGTTTTTGACCAGTTTTCACTTTACTTCCTAAAAATGCTCTTTACTTCCTTTCTGGCAACCTTCCATTGGCTTTACTAGTTAACTCGGATATAAACGCAGTGATTCAGTGAGAAAAATTATGGACATCTACCAGAGGAAAAGTGGTTTGGGACCTACGTGTGCTGTTGGTTGTAAAAAATCAAGAAAACACCTGAACGAGTGGTTAGATAGAGAGCGTTTTAACCACAAACCTGCCACAAAGAGCCAATGTTCATGCCCTCCGTTGTTTTAATTATTTTTGCAAGCCTATGAATCACAGGCATTGAATTTAAAGTATCCACCCCGCAATGTTTTTGTGTGTTCCCATCACTTTATGGACAAAAGACCAACTAATGATAACCCGTTTCTTCATGGTGTTCAAAGCACTTTACATTAGCCTCACATTCACCCATACATTTTTGAAGTTCTGTCAGTCCCACTGAGAGCCTAAGTCAGGGTTCAATATCTTGCCCAAGGACACTTCAACATGTGGACAGCCGAAGTCCGGACGTGAAACACCAACCTTTCGGTCATTGCATGACCCGTGCTACCAACTGAAACACAGTTGCACAGATTAGTTTTGTATGTCTCTCAGTGGAAACAGTTTGGACACCCCTGTTATAGGTGATTGTCTAAAATGATATACATATATACTGCCATACCTTACCACCAGGGGGTGCTGATGAGTTTAGGAAAAAAAGGCTTGAAATACCTTTATACACCCCTGGAAACATGTAGATGGACAGAAATAATGATCTTGAACCAGATTTGAAGATGGTCCAAAATATAACCTTTTTTTTTTTTTTTTTTACCTTAAAATACCTTAACCTTTATGTTTTTTCCAGATTTGAAGATGGTCCAAAATGACCTATTTTTGCTCAAAAATGGGAAGGCCTTAGTATTTTTGATCAAAAGGGGGGTGCCAATTAATTTTGGAAAAAATGCTTGAAGCACCTTGAAACTGCTTCAAACATGTACATGGGTGTGTATAATGAGTGAGAACACTTTTGGATCCTATTTGAAGATGGTCCAAAATCACTCTTTTTAGAGCTTTACCATTTGAACACCAGGGGGTGCTGATGAGCTTTGGAAAGAAGGTTTTAAACACCTCTGTGAACATACATGGAAATAAATAATGACCTGCAACGCTTTTTAACACAGTTTTGAAGATTGTCCAAAATGACCCTTTTCTTGACCAAAAATAGTAAGGCCTTATACCTGAGAATAACTGTCCATTGGAGTGACCAGGATGCATTATGATTAATCAAAATTAATTCAAAGCAACCCTGTGATTAATCTGATTAATAATCATAATCATTTCACAGCCCTAAAGATAATGTGTTTTTTAACAGGAAGGGTAAAGTGCGTGATAAAAAAGCACACTAGGATACTAGAGGGTTAATGAATATGACAAGTATTTTATTCTGAAACTTTTGTCAAACATCACATACAGTCGACATCATGTGATGCGTTAAAGTCAGTCTATTATTACTGTGGAACAAAAGGCACAGTTATTTAGTCTCAAGGTCCTGTGACTGACCCTAACCTTTAAACCCTAAACCCTGACTCTGTTCATTCATGTTTTAACTCACTGCAAAAACACATTTAAATACTGATGACGACATATTTACTCAGATATTAACAACATGTAAATGATCAAAATACAAAACTAAAGGCCTCTGATTCTTGTTCTTGTTTTTAATTGTTTGTTTTACATTTATTCATGAGTTTGATTCATTCAGCAGCGGAGTATTTTCATCTCTTCTCTTGGTTTCATCTGGAATCCTACAAACAATAAACAAAAACCAAGTGTAAACAACAAATATGTTTCTGGAAACTGAAAAACAAAACATGTTCTTCTCCCCAACTGTCATCAGACTGTTAAACTCTGAAATAATCTTTTAGTGCAACTTTAAAATGTTTTTTTTTTTATATACAACTTTATCTTCTTTCCATATTAAAGATCATGAATGAATTGAAACATTCCTTATACATTGTGATGCATTTTAACCCTCTATGGGACTACATCATTTATAAATGACACTTTAAAATAGCTTTAAAAAATAACACAACCATCTAACCAATCATATTGCCCCATAAATGTGCCACCTAAAATCCTGTCTAACAAATAAAATCAAAGGTTATTTAAAATCCTCATGTTATGTGCTGCAACAAGGAAGTAAATGGTAAATGTTCTGCACTTATATAGTGCTCATAGCGCTTTACATTAGCCTCACATTCACCCATTCACACACACACTCATACACCAGTAGGTTTCTATGGTTCTGTCAGTCCTACTGGGAGACTAAGTCAGGGTTCAGTGTCTTGCCCAAGGACACTTCGACATGTAGACAGCCAGAGCCGCCAACCCTTTGATTGTTGGACGACCCGCTCGACCACAGCCACCCCAAGTACAGGAGACAAATGCACATGTTGGGTCACATACATAAGTAGTGTCATGGTACGTCCATTTTTAAACTATAAAACAATAAAAATATTACTAAATGGAGGTGGTTTTTTTTTTTACTATTTTAGTTTTGATGAAATCTACAAATCCTTTAAAACTGTTAAAATGTAAAAAAAAAAAAAAAAAAAACTTCAATCAGAAAATAAATTACACTTAATTGTCACCTCTAGACCTTCCTGATGTTTAGTGTGGGCAAGTGCCAAGAATTTAGCAAACTCCACTGATTCTGATATTTGTGAGAATTGACGTACATTTCATTTGTAGTCGTCAATTCAACCTTATGTTCATCAACATTTCTGAATTCATAGCTAACAAATATTTTTATATATTTTTTTATGTGTTAGTCTTTTAAATCAAATATGTTCATGGATAATGAAGCCACTGTTCTTTTGTCAATTATTTTTTACATTAAGAAAGAAGCCCAAACTAAAGGTCAAAGGTCAACCTGTAATGTCAGCATAGGAAATTTATTTTAGGCCTTAATACACAAAGGTAAATAATTTTTTTAATGAATTTCCTTAATCAGTCCCATAGAGAGTTCATCTTTAATATTGATAAAATGCTCAGATGTGAGTAATAAATGTAACAGATGTTTGTTACTGTTGAACATAAATGTGTGTGAGTTACCTCTGCGGCTGCTGCCCATTATAGGTGTAATAAATAGCCAGAAGGAAAGCCTAGGACAGCAGGAGGGGAAAAGTGAGGTCAAAGGTTAACAGACAACAAAAGAGTGAAAATATTAATAATAATAAAAAAAACAATTGGAAAAGCATTTTTTTCAAATTAAATTTAAAAAATACATAAAAATAATTGAATCATAAATAAGATTTTTTTTTATTATTTAAAATTAATAAAAATTTCATTACATTAAATGTCTTTTCTCTAAAGTCTCAAACATGTGGCCCGGGGGCCAAATGCAGCCCGCCAAGAGTTCCAATGCAGCCCATGGGATGAAGAGCATAATAACCTATTAAATGACTTCATATTTTATTCTTACTTTTTCTTTGCCTATAAATGATGACAAGTTAAACATTTTTGTCATTGTTTGGCTGTAAAAAATAATATTAATAATTCTGAAAACATTTACATTTACAAACTATCCTGTAACAATAAAATGTGAATAATCTCAAGAAACGTGAGCAACCTGAAATGTCTAAAGAAAATTAGACACAATTGAACCAATTTCTGCTTCTGTTACAAAGAGTTTAGTGTCTTTGTAGAACTGATCCATAATAAAACACATACACTAATGATAAATGAGGCAGACTATTGTTAAAATGTACCTATTTTCCTCAGGAAATATAACTTTTTTTGCATTCGGATAATTTAGAAAAGTACTTTCATAATTTAATGGGGGTGGGGGGTTGCACTAAAACAATGACAAATAAAACTGCAAGCAGTCTCAAAGGCATTCGCTGTGTGACCGCCTCCCCACGCGACGTCCAAGTCAAATTTGAGACAAATCAGTGTTTGTATGCCTGATCTAATGCCATTTTAGTAAAGGCAATTTTGTAGAGGGCGCTATAGAGCAAAATCGCAATTTCTATTGATAAACTCCTCCGAGAGATAGACGTCCGTGTACAATTTCAGCCAAATCTGTGTTTGTTTGTTGGATCTACTGCCATTTTACTAACAGTCTGATTGTGCTATAGTGCGAAATAACAATGTTGCATGATAAACAGGTGTAGACCCGGGAAACAGCCATTGGAGTAAATTTCAGCCAAATTGGTGTTCGTATGTCCAAACTACAGCCATTTTAATACAAGTACATTTCTAGGGGGCGCTATAGTACAAAATCAGAATGTCTTTAGCTAAATGGATGTAGACCTTGGAGATAGATGTCTGTGTCAAATTTCAGCCAAATGGGTGTTCATATGTCAGAGGTGAAACAATTTATGTAGTGGTAATTTTTCCTGAAAACTTTGCAAATTTGGCGACAGCATAGCACAAAAATGATGCAACTTTTCCAAAAATATTGGATAACTTTTCATGTCCCAGTTGTCTAGATCATGTTCACTGATACGGAGCTCATTGAGCCAAACGGCCAAGGAGGAGTTCGTTAAATTCCTCTGTTGAAATTTCAAGCCAAGATGGTGGACTTCCTGTTGGTTTACAGGCGTGGCCTTCATAAGGTTTTTTGTTCGTCATCATATGATGAGCATGTGTACTGGTTTCTCAGGTGTGATCTGGCCTAATACAAACTATTGTCACTATTGTCAGCCTTTAGTTATCAGGCTCCTGTCTTATGGAACTAGCTTTCATTTAATATTAAAGAGGTCGACACAGTCTCTACATTTAAAATTAGGTTGAAAACATTCCTGTTTGAGAAAGCCTATAGTCAGGTTTGTTAAAAACAGACTGAAGTCACAGTTCAGTCTAAGCTGCCCTAGGAGCTAAAATGCTGGGGGAAGTACAGACACTGAGTTTTTCTCTTTTTATCTCTCTCTCTCCCTCTCTTTCTCTCCTTCTTGCATCTGTTTTTTGTCATTTTTTTAATCTATCTATCTTTCATACCAAGTCTGTTCATAGCTAGTCACCTGGTGTCCCCTTTCCCCCCTCTCCCCCTGGGGGGAGTGATGGCTCTCTTGAAAGTGTCTGCGTGGGAGCCATGGACGACAGGATCTGTGGTGACTTGCCTGTGCTGACCTGTGAACCTGGACCTTCTCCCTCGCCTGTCTGGTGTCTGGACCAGCCCCCCCCCCCCCTTCATTTATAAATGGACGTCTCTGTAGTTGATTGAGTTTCTGTAAAGCCTTGTGAGATGACTTTGTTGTGATTTGGACCTTTATAAATAAAATTTAATTGAATTGATTTGACATCAGAAAAATAAGGAATAAAAGACTCAATAGCCGTTGCACCGACATGGTCCGCGGCGAAAGCCTAATAAATAAAAATATATAAATAATAAAGAAAAATTCAGAAATATCGTCCCTGGTGACGACATCCCTGACATATTTCATCCCCTGCCGATCACAGCGGACTCAATAGGCCCTGCTCTGGATGTGGTCAGGGGCGAAGGCCTAAAAATGTTTGTTGTCATAGGTTATTATGTTTTCATTTTACTGGTGCTGGTTATATTGGACATCAAATCAGGCTGAATGTGGAAAATGAAGAACATGAGTTTGCAAGTCCTGCACTAAAATGCACTAAAAATTCACAAAAATGCACTAAAAATGCAGTAAAAATAGAGTAAAATTTACAGAAAATTTGTAAAATTGAGTTTGAGATCCCTCATGTAAAGGTTGGAACTTTTAATAGTAAAATAAATACTTTAGAAGTGTACAGTCCATATGGATGAAGATTTTAAAAAGACCAACACAGTGTTAATGTTTACTTCACCATTGACATTTCTGTTGATTCATTAAAGTTTGTCACATTTCATCACATTAAATGTTACTTACAGCCACTAAACCCAGGGCAGCCTGGACCACTGACGCCCATGCAAAACTGTAATGCTGTGTGATCAGACCGCCTACGATTGGCCCATAAAACATCCTGCAAAATAAAAGCATTATATGTAAATTAACTATATATATATATATATATATATATATATATATATATATATATATATATATATATATATATATATATATACGCATATCTGCACTTATATAGTGCTTTTCTACCTTCACAATGCTCAACGCGCTTCACATTAGCCTCACATTCACCCATTCACACACACACACACACAAACACTCATACACCAGTAGGTTTCTAAGGTTCTCCCAGTCCTTCTGGGAGCCCAAGTCAGGGTTCAGTGTCTTGTTCAAGGACACTTCGGCATGTGGCCAGGCAGAGCAGGAATGCAAACTGCCAACCCTTCAGTCATTGGACGGCCTGCTCTACCCCCTGAGCCACAGCCACTCTATGTGTATTCAGACCACCCACAATTGGCCCATAAAACATCCTACAAAATAAAAGCATCAGATGTCGTGTGATCAGACTGCCGATGATTGGTCTGTAAAACATCCTACAAAATAAAAGCATCACGGGTAGAGAAAAACAAAGAAATTGAATAAATGAGTTAAAAATAAATAAATACATACATTAAAAATATAAAAAACTAATAAATAATTTCTATAAATCTAAATGAAATTAATAATGAATACAAATAATAATAATAACAATAATAATAATAAAAATAAAAATAAATAAACTATTTTTTAATGAAATCTAAAATATATTTTTAGATTTTAAAATCTAAAAATAATAATAACAAAAGAAATACACATTTTAATGAATATATATATATATATATATATATATATATATATATATATATATATATATATATATATATATATATATATATATATAAAATATAATATAATTTTTTTTAACTATATGAAAATTTTAAAAACAACATTAAAATAAAATAAAATAAGCAAATGAGTAAATTGGTTTAATAAAATTAAAATAAATAAGTTAAATAAATAAATGAAATTACAAATATAAATCAATAAATACTTACCCTGTGGACCAAACTGCTCCAAACAGTCCTGACACCATCCCTAAAGTGCTGAGTCCTTCTTCAAAACCATTTTCACTAAAACACATGAAAAGAAAATACTGTTTTTTTTACCTGTGTGTGTGTCTGCGTGTATGTGTGTGTACGTGTGTGTGTGCGCATGCACGTGTATAATCCACTCACTAAGCACATGTGATGATCTCAGGGAATGTAGGGATTGCAGTCATACCCAGAGAAAACCCAATTACACTGAGCATGAGCACCAGCAGCCACAGTTGACTGCACATAACAAATAATAATGACCAATAATTAATGACACTTTTACCACACACCATAAATACACAACAAACACACAATAAATGCACTACAATCACAAACACGCAACAAACACACTGCAAATGTACTACAAACATGTGGTTACCATGGAAACACCCACACTCACATGGACCTGCTGGATGGGACGGATCTGGAACTGCTCTAATACACACCACCACATACACACAAACACACTACAGACACACAAATGCACTAAAAACACATGGTTACCATGGAAACCACAGACACACCCACATGGAACTGCTAGATGGGATGGGTCTCCAACACACACACGATCCATTGAAGACACTGGAAACAAGCCCAACTGAGACAGACAACACTCACCTGGGGATGTACAGGAAGGGAGCAGGGCCAAGCAGACAGAAGCCCAGTGCTGTGGTGACACCTCCTGTTACAATGAACCAGCTCCTGGTGGACTGGACACACCCAAACCAAATCAGCCTTACATTAAACACTTTGACCTCAGACACACGCACTGAACTGAAACAGTATTTTCTAAATGTTAAAAAAAAAAAAACAAGTGTATGAATGCAAAGTTTAAAGGGATCTATTCTGGACCACCTCACAACTTCACAGAAGTCATTTTTGAGTAAAATTGCTAAAAGTCAGAGAAACTGAACCAAAAAAAGAAAAATGACAAATGTTTTATAAATAAACTAGAAAAGCACTCAGAGGACAGTCTGGCAAGGCAGGTCAACCCCCACCCCATCTTTCACTTCTGTCGGTTGGCCCTGACCCCCAACTCTACTCATCACCACCAACATTATATTGAGCAATTTTTGGGACAAAATTAAGTGTATTCACAGGAAAGTAATCCATTCATATTTCGGATATTCATGTCTTTGTTGAGCATGGAATAAATATTTGCAAACTCTAAAATGAGTCCATTTCTAATTATCATGTGTTGTGTGTCTAATATTTGTCAGAATACGAATTAAAAAGTCATGACATCAAAAATTACATTCACAAAATTAAAAGTTATGAGTACACTGTCTTCAGTATGAATACGAATTTCTCAGATGGACAAAAGTGGTCAAAAATATATCATTGGTTATGTCATCACGCACACAGGCATCATCAACAGAAAAAAAGTAGATCAATATCAATACTATGCATGCGCTGAAGTCTGGCACTAAAGTCTGGGCAAAAACAAAGGATGAAAGCAGGTTTTGTTTACAATTGTCATGGCAACCAAAGTCAGGTAGGCCAAAGATTTTCTAGAGCTTCTAGGAGTGAAGTTGATGGTTTGAATTCGATCTCTTTTCTGTGTTCAATGCCTGTGATGTGATGATGTAAGTGATAACACATTTTTGACCACTTTCTTCCATCTGAGAAATTTGTATTCATACTGACGACAGAGTACTTGTAACTTTTAATTTTGTGAATGTAATTTTTGAGATCGTAACTTTTTCTTTTCGTATTCTGACAAATATCAAACACAATAATAATGGATTGGATTTACATAGCACTATTTTGGCCACTCAAAGCACCTTACATTAGTGACCCATTCATTCTCACATCCTCCCTCTGGTGGTGGAAAACCACTTTTGTATCTACATTTGTCCTAGGGCAGACTGACAAGCGTGGCAGCCATTTTGTGCCTACCTATTTTGTGCCTCTGACCACCACCAAACATTCATACACCAGTGTGAGTTACACTGGAGGCAAGCAAGGTTAAGTGTCTTACCCAAACTAACAACAGACTGACTAGGACAGAGTGGGACTTGAACTGCCAACTGTTGGGTTATTGGACAACCTGCTCTACCAACTGAGCCACGGCCACCCCACACAACACATTATAAGAACAAATGGACTCAGTTTAGTGTTTGCAAATAGTTATTCCATGCTCAACTACAACCAAAGACGCATGCTTTCTCTTTTATCCTTTTCGCCTTCATTTTTCTCAGCTTTTTTTTTTTTTTCCCCGCTTCTTTTTTAGGCCTTCATGGTGGACCACATCGGCGCAAAGCCTATTGAGTCTACTGTGATCGCCAGGAGACGAAATGTGCCAGGGGCGCGGTCGCCCTGAACGACTCACACCACTCACACACACACTCACACATTCACGGTAGCGAGCCATGTCTGAGCATTTGCACATCACACACACCGCATATTTGCTCCTGCTCAGAATGAATGGGAGTCTATGGGCAACGCCCACTCAGGGTCACTGACATGAGTGGAAGTGTTTCACATGTGACCTTTGACCCCACAGTGATGTGGGGGAGGTCGAAAGATTTGATATGAGGCCGAGTTCGGGGGGGGGGGGGTGTCAGAAAAACGCTATATTGTTCCTGCTCGTTTCTGAATCTGTCTTTATTCTTTTTAGGCCTTCACCGTGGACCACGTCAGCACAAGGCCTATTGAGTCTGCTGTGATCGCCAGGAGACGAAATGTGCCAGGGGCGCGGTCGCCAGGAATGACTCGCACCAGTCACACACACACTCACGCATTCACGGTAGCGAGCCATGTCTGAGCATGTGCACATCACACACACCGCATATTTGCTCCTGCTCGGAATGAATGGGAGTCTACGGGCCACGTCCACTCAGGGTCACTGACATGAGTTTAAGTAAGTCAAATGTGACCTTTGACACCACAGTGAAAGATTTCATGTGACGTAAGGCCTATTGAGTCTGCTGTAATCGCAAGGGGAGTCAGCCCTTTGAGCTCTAATTTGAACCCCTGAACATGCACAAAAACTCACTTCTCTGCATATGAAGTTCTGCTTTCCGGCACTTTGTTTTTACACCATCAAAAAGGCTCATATACCACAGGACCCTGACGGAGATGTCCAAAACCAGAGAGGGGGGGTAGTCCTCCCCATCCCCCCCAGCGAATCGCACCCAGTATATATATATATATATATATATAGCTTAGTGGTCTACACCACTGACTTTGGTGCGGAAGGTTGCCGGTTCGAATCCCAGGTGTGCCCTTAGGCAAGGCACTTTACGCTATACATGCCTATACCTCACGATGAGCGATACAATAAATAGAGTCATACCGGCTCGGACGGCGCCCGGGACAACAAGGTCCGCGTTAGGGGTTGAGGAACCAGGACACCCTGATGTTAAATTGGCTACTGGAACAAGACATTCATGGAGCAGGGCAGAGAACATGGTACTGATGGAGTGTTACTACGGGAGTAACCCCAGTGAGAGAGGGTACATGCAGAGGATGTGGGAGAAATGGTTGCTTCGAAACCCCACATCCACACTGACTAAGAAACAGCTCCTAGCTCAGTGTTCGAATATCCGCAATAAGAGGTTGCTATCACAGCTAGAGATCGATGAGGTACAGCGTTGTACCTCATCCACGGTACAAAGATGCTACGGCAAGGGGGAGCCAGGACGACAGGTCAGCTTGGGGGTGGTTTCACCACCACCCCCAAATATCGAGATTGGGTACCAAGCCCCAGAAAGACTAAACACAAGGGCAGCTGACCTGAGAAAGAGAATCATGAAATCCTGGGGGAACACAACTACCTGCTTGCCAAGGCTAAAGAACAAAGTACCAGACCAGTCTCCACTGGAGGACCTGAACACTGCACTGCAAACTGTCCCTACCACTACCATCACTGAGACCAATCAGCTGATGTATGCAGCAGCAACCGTAATCCTTGAGATGCTTGGCTACAAGATGAACAGCCAGAGCAGCCAGAAGGTTGCCCCATGGAGGAGAAGGCTAGAGGCAAAGATCATGGCAGCACGGAGAGAAGTCAGTGTTTTAACAGAACTAAGCAGAGGTGTGAATCTGAGGAAAGAACTGCCCAAGAAATACAACAAACTGTCCACAGCTGAGGCACTGGAGACTGCTAAGCAAAGGCTCACAGCACTAGCTACCCGCCTAAAGAGATACACAAGAGAGGTAGAGGCCAGGAGAATAAACCAGGTGTTCTCCACCAACCCAGCTAAGGTCTACTCTCAATGGCAGGGGGGCAAGGTGACAACAGACCCACCTAGGGCTGAAACTGAGCAATACTGGAAGAGCATCTGGGAGAAGGAGGCAACACATAACACCAATGCCCAATGGCTGACAGACTTACAGGCAGAGCACAGCCAACTCCCAGAACAAGACCCAGTAGTCATCACACTAGCAGACATCCAAACCAGAGTGTCCAAAATGAAGAGCTGGACAGCACCAGGGCCCGACATGATTCATACCTACTGGCTTAAGAAACTGACAGCACTCCATGAACGCCTAGCAGCACAGATGAACCAGCTGCTGATATCGGGAAACCACCCAGAGTGGCTAACCCAGGGCCGGACAGTCCTCATAATGAAGGACCCCCAGAAGGGAACAATACCATCTAACTACCGGCCTATAACCTGCCTCAGCACCACATGGAAGCTTCTATCAGGCATCATAGCGACTAAGATGAGTAGGCACATGGAGCAATACATGAGCAGAGCACAGAAAGGAATAGGCAACAACACCAGGGGAGCCAAACACCAGCTACTGGTTGACAGGGCAATTGCCCGAGATTGCAAGACGAGGAACACCAACCTGTGCACTGCCTGGATTGATTACAAGAAAGCCTATGACTCAATGCCACATACATGGATACTGGAATGCTTAAAACTGTATAACATCAACAGGACACTAAGAGAGTTCATCCAGAACTCAATGAGGCTGTGGAAGACAACTCTGGAGGCCAACTCAAAGCCAATTGCACAGGTGAACATCAGATGCGGCATTTACCAAGGAGATGCTCTGTCCCCCCTGCTGTTCTGCATAGGCCTAAACCCCCTCAGCCAGATCATCTCAAAGAGTGGCTTCGGATACCAGTTCCGAAGTGGAACATCCATCAACCACCTCCTCTACATGGATGACATCAAGCTGTATGCCAAGAATGAGCGTGACATTGATTCCCTAATTCACCTCACCCGGATCTACAGCAAAGACATTGGGATGTCATTCGGACTAGATAAATGTGGGCGGATGATATCTAGAAGAGGAAAGGTGATCACAACTGAAGGGGTTGACCTACCTGAAGGGAATATCACAGATGTGCAGGAAAGTTACAAATACCTAGGGATCCCACAGACAAATGGTAATCATGAGGAGGCAGCTCGGAAGTCAGCCACAGCCAAATACCTACAGAGGGTAAGACAGGTCCTGAAAAGTCAGCTGAACGGCAAAAATAAGATCCAGGCCATTAACACCTATGCCCTGCCAGTAATCAGATACCCAGCTGGGATAATATCCTGGCCACTGGAAGAGATACAAGCCACTGATATCAAGACAAGGAAACTCCTTACCATGCATGGAGGGTTCCACCCCAAGTCCAGTGTCCTGAGGCTGTACACTAAGCGAAAGGAAGGGGGCCGAGGACTAGTAAGTGTCAGAACTACTGTCCAGGAGGAAACGGCGAACCTCCAGGAATACATCAAGAAAATGGCCCCCAATGACCAACTGCTAAGTGAATGCCTCAGGCAACAAAAGCCCAGTAAGGTCGAGGAACCAGAGGGGCTATCATGGAGGGACAAACCCTTGCATGGCGTGTACCATCGACAAATTGAGGAAGTGGCTGATATGGAAAAGACATACCAGTGGCTGGAAAAGGCTGGACTAAAGGACAGCACAGAGGCGCTACTCATGGCTGCACAAGAACAAGCCCTGAACACCAGAGCAATAGAGGCCGGGGTCTACCACATCAGACAGGACCCCAGGTGTAGGCTGTGTAGAGAAGCCCCTGAAACAGTCCAGCACATCACAGCAGGGTGTAAGATGCTGGCAGGCAAGGCATACATGGAGAGGCATAACCAGGTAGCGGGCATACTGTACAGGAACATCTGTAAAGAGTATGGACTGGAGGTCCCAGGGTCAAGATGGGAGAACCCCCCAAAGGTGACAGAGAACAAACAGGCCAAGATCCTGTGGGACTTCCAGATCCAGACTGACAAGATGGTGATGGCCAATCAGCCTGACATAGTGGTGGTGGATAAACATGAGAAGACAGTGGTGGTGATAGATGTAGCAGTCCCCAGTGATAGCAACATCAGAAAGAAAGAACATGAGAAGCTTGAGAAATACCAAGGGCTGAAAGAGGAGTTAGAGAAAATGTGGAGTGTGAAGGCAACGGTGGTACCAGTAGTGATCGGAGCATTAGGGGCAGTGACCCCCAAGCTGGGAGAATGGCTCCAGCAGATACCAGGAAGAACATCAGAGATCTCTGTACAAAAGAGCGCATTGCTAGGAACAGCTAAGATCCTGCGCAGAACCCTCAGGCTCCCAGGCCTCTGGTAGAGGACCCGAGCCTGAAGGAGACACCGCCCACGTGGGGCGAGAGGAACATTTTTTTTTATATATATATATATATATATATATATATATATATATATATATATACACACACAAATAAATTTCAGCCAAAACAATCAATGACTTTTTGAGTTATGTTAACAACCAGGCAAAACAAAACATCATTCACCATTTATGAGCAGAGTAAGAAATGTTAATAAATATTAGCGTCTGTCATACTCACAGGATATTTATCAGTGAAGTATCCCAACAGAGGTGATGCCAAGCAGTACGGCAATGACAAACCCAGCATGATGAGGCCCACATAGCCAGGAGTCAGACCAAACTGAGAACCAGAGAAAAGAGTCAAATTAAGAACCAAAGAAGTGTCGAAGTGAGAACTGAAGAAAACATTCAGACTGAGAAACAAAGAAACATCAAACAGAGAACCAAAGAATAGTCAGACCAAGCTGAGAACCAGAGAAAAGAGTCAAACCAAACTAAGAACCAAAGAAGAGTCGAAGTGAGAGCCAGAGAAAAGAGTCAAGGTGAGAACCAGAGAATAGAGTAAAACTGAGAACCAAAGAAGTGTCAAAGTGAGAGCCAGAGAAGAGTCAAATTGAGAATCACAGAAGAGTGAAACTGAGAACCAAAGAAAAGAGTCAAACTGAGAACCAAAGAAGAGTCAGACCAAACTAAGAACCAAAGAAAAGAGTCCAATTGAGAACCAAAGAAAAGAGTCAAGGTGGGAACCAGAATATAGAGTCATATAGAACCAAAGAAGTGTCAAAGTGAGAGCCAGAGTAAAAGAGTCAAATTGAGAATCACAGAAGAGTCAAACTGAGAACCAAAGGAGAGTCCGACCAAACTTGAGAACCAGAGAAAATAGTCAAAGAGAACCAATGAAGAGTCAGACCAAACTGAGAACCAGAGAAAAGAGTCAAACTGAGAACCAAAGAAAAGAGTTAAATTGAGAATCACAGAAGAGTCAAACTGAGAAACAGAGAAGAGAGTCAAACTGAAAACCAAACAAGAGTCAACTGAGAATAAAAAATAGTCAAACTGAGAACCAAAGAAGAGTCAGACCAAACTGAGAACCAGAGAAAAGAGTCAAACCAAACTGAAAACCAAAGAAAATAGTTAAACTGAGAATCAAAGAAAAGAATCAGAACAAAGTGAGAAGCAAAGAAAAGAGTCAGTGCTTCTACTTTTAGTATTTTCACACAAGTAGCTGTACTTTTACTAAAGTACAGAATGTGAGTACTTTGACCATCTCCCAACCTCTTCCAGCCTAACCATATTTTCAGGGAATATGCCTAAAAAACATTCCCAAAGTAAATGAAGAAGTGCTCCACAGTCCTAAGGTTTATAAAGTGTAATAAACTAAAAGATAAAATTACATTTTCTATCGTCGCCTGATTAGAGCAAAGTACAAAGCCTCCAGAAAGGTGTAAGTCAAGATAACACCAGACGGACAGTCCATTTAGCACAGTTTGGCACAAAAGTGTGCCAAACTATCTGCCCGCGATGTCTGCAACCCACCCTACCCATCTGGAAATACAGGAGTCTAATGCACACGTGACTCAGAGAATCTCCCAGAAACCCCACAGTGGCTGGTGTGCGCCGGCTAAGGTGGGATCCTGGGGGGCCTGGATAGACACGGGCAGCAAAATCAGTGGACAAAAATCGCACCCAGGTAATACCAGTATTTTCTGATGTGTTCTCTGGCTGTTTGCTGGATAACAAACCTTGCGAGACAGAATTTTAACACAACGAGAAATCTCACCGAATTACATCTTGCGAGATCTCGTGTGACAAGATTTCCCCACACCCCTAATGGATAAAGTTGAGTCTTTTGACATAGAACTCTGCATCACATCACCTCCTGTCCTCCAACACCTTCACTGGCTCCCCATCAAACACCGAATTACATTTAAGATCCTCCTCCTCACCCATAAAGCCCTCCATCACCAGCTCCCCCCAACCATCTGTTACTCTTCCGACCTCAACACTTTCAAATCCCTTTTAAAAAGTAGTTTATCCAAGATTGTTTTTAACGTTTGATTACTTATATTCTGTCTATTGAAATGTGTGATTGATCAGTTTTCTGTCGTTTTATGCTTTTGTTTTATTGTTTATTTTCCTATTGTAGTCAGACTCTGATTGTTCTATTTTTTTACTTCATGTAAAGCATCTTTGAGTGCCATGACAAGAGTTATGTACAAATAAAATGTATTATTATTATTACTACTACTTGTTCTCAAAATGTATTTTGTTGCAAACGGTCAATTGGGGGCACGACAAACCCCGACCTGTGAGGGGCCTGATTGGGAGGGAGCTCAGCAACTGGTATAACTGCTTGCAGTTCTACTTTTTATTTATCTACTTTATTATTATTTAAAAACATTTCCACATCTGTATTTTGTAAAGGGTAGGAGTCATAAAGACAACTTTCAGAACAATCCGTGTCTGCAGGGTTTATACTTCACCTTTTAGTGTCACTGAGAACCTGGGCAGAGTGATACTCAAAAACTAGTACTAGATTACATGTCATTTTTTTAATTGGAAACACAAAAAGACCAAGTGGCATTGAATCCATTCTAGTCCGGTCTAATCCCATTCAGTCCAATCTTGTCCAGTCCAGTCATTCTCAGCGTAAACTTGGCTTTAGAAACAGAAATAACCTTTTCTATAGTGAACAAAGACAGCGTGGCGTCCAGAAAACCCAGTCCAGTTCAGTTCAGTCCAATTAATTCCAATCCAGTCAAATCTGGTTCATTCCAATCCAATCCAATCCAATCCAATCCAATCCAATCCAATCCAGTTCAGTCCAGTTATTACCAGTTTAAATGCAGCATTAGAAACATAAGTAACTTTTTCTATACTGAACAGAGACAGTGTAGTGTCCAGAAAACCCAGTCCAGTCCAGTCTTGTAAATCCAGTCCAGTCTTTCCCTGTGTAAACATAGTGGTAGAAACAGAAGTAACCTTTTCTATAGCAAACAAGAGACACTGTAGCATCCAGAAAACCCATTCCAGTCTTGTCCAGTACAGTCCAATCCAAGTTAAGTGTAGTCTAGTCTAGTCCAGTTGTTCCCAGTGTAAACTTGGCTTTAGAAACAGAACTAATCTTTTCTATGGAGAACAGAGGCTGTGTCCAAAATCACTCCCTAACCCCTATATAGTGGGTAAATGTTATAGGGACCACAGCATTTTGTAGGGGTGTCCGAATCTTTAGTGAACTATTTATAAGACCTCAATGTATCCCACAATCCACCATGAAATGTAGTAGATACTGGTGGTCACCAACCAAAGCATGATATCCCATCAGACTTAGACTTCCTTTATTGTCATTGCACAAGAATACACACAACAGTGTGATTTTTGGCAACGAGACGTCGTTGCTTGGCTGCATGAATCGAAAAATGGCCAAAGGATGGGAAGATTTATGATTAAAACAAACACGGATAGATTGAGATTGGATGGCATACCAGCTGAGATACAGGAGCTGTTAAGTAACAGTAAACGTTCAGTCTGCCTGTTAGATGACAGGCGTGAGACAAGAGATGCTTAAGAGTTCTTAATAACACTAAAATAGTTGTGAGCTAAATATATTCTTTTTTTTATTTTATTGCACAGACAGTAAAAAAAATAATAAGCTTAATTTTGTGAGAAACAACACTGTTATGTTTTGTGAGACAGTGATAACATGATTAAACAGCACCGTAGTAGTGTCTGAAAATTGAGTTCACGCAGTATGTTTATTTTCCTATGTAGAGAGTAGGAGGTAGAGAGTGACTGGTTGATTTTGGACACAGCAAGAGATATTGTGGTGCCTAGAAAACCCAGTCTAGTCCAGTTCATTCCAATCCAGTCCAGTTGTTCCCAGTGTAAATGTAGGATTAGAAACAGAACTAACTTTTTCTATCACAAACAGACAGCGTAGTGTCCAGAAAACCCAGTCCAGTCCAGTTCAATCAAGTCTAGTCCCATCCAGTCCAGTTCAGTTCAATCCAGTTCAGTTCATTCCAATCCAGTCCAGATCTTCTCAGTGTGAACATAGTGTTAGAAATAGAACTAACCTTTTCTATAGCAAACAGAGACAACGTAGTGTCCAGAAAACCCAGTCCAGCACTGAGGGTGAAGATGGCGTAGCAGATCAGAACAATTTTACAGTGAGTGAGGAGTCGAAAGAACGAATCTTTAGATGGATCAGCATCTGAACAAAGCAAAATAAAATAATGCTGTCAAATGATTACAATTCTTAATCAGATTAATCAAGGGGTTGGTTTGGAATAATTTGGAGTAACCATAATTAAATATTTATTTTTAATCTTTCGTTTTACATTAGTCATGAACAAAGAAACTCATAAAAGAGGTGAATATATCTGCACTGAATGTATTTGTCATAAACTACGTGACACATTAGCCTAGTGCTAGCAGAATCCACTCCAAACATACGCTTCACAGAGTGCATCAGTGAAAAGTAAACTGTTCAAACACTTTATATCAGTCGACTGTTCTGTCTCTGGGAATTTTATTTATTCATATTTCCCACAAAATACACCAAGAATTCTAAAATGAAAAAGCTACTAAAATTCTCCAAAAATATACGATCACAAAAAAGTGATGAAAAATTCTAAACATATTAGAAAACTCCCCTAAACTAGTTCAGTTCAGTTAACTTTATTGGTACCCATAGGTAGATTTGTTGTGCACCGTCAGAGAGAGAGGCCATGACAGGACATGGTACAGGACAGACAGGACGTGAGTAGACATGTTCACACAAAATAAATTAATTTCAAGGGACAATAGATATAATTGAAAATTAAAAACCCATTTCCAATACAAAGTCTCAAAATTAAACGATTAAGTAGATAAATAGATAAATAAATAAGATAAAAATTCAAGAGCTTTAAAAACATTTAAAAAATATGAATATATATGCAATTAACATGTTTATTCAACACCTTCAAGAGTTTTAACAAAACAACTGTAAACAACTTGTTCCATTGAATTGTGTTAAAATATTTTTTGTATCAGATGAATCATGATAATGGATTAATCTGTGTTAATGCATAAATTCTGACAAAAAAACAGTAACCAGCTGACCAACAATCTGACCCAAAAGCTTCTTTAAAAAAGTCCAAAGACCAAGTGTTATCAAGAAGGAAAAATGTAAATGTAAATATTGATTTTACCAATTGAAGGAAGGATGTAAATGTTGAATGGAACCATGACCAACAGGAAACATCCAAGAAGCATAAAAGGAACTTCATATCCAAAGGACTGATAGAACCAACCTCCTACTGGTGGACCAAGGATCAGACCCAGACCTGTGAACACCTCTAAACTACCCTGAAAAGACACAAAAACAGCTGATTAATACCTACAGTGAACATACACATATACCAACACAATTATTTAGCATCTATTAAGTCAAAGTCAGTGTTATTGTCAATTACTTCACATGCATACAAGGAAGAAATTGAAATTTAGTTTCTTGCTGTCTCACACAAACATTAAAATGCAAGACAAACAAACATGATAAGGACAACTCTACGACCTCACAGATTAGCGCACTCTGGTCTGGATCCAGCTGTCAAGGACATGTTCTGTCTGGACTCGTGACCAATGGCAAAATATTAGTGTAATTCCATGGAGCACTTTTGAACCGCCCATGTACAATTACAGCGGGCACTGTTACTAGTGTTGATGCGGTAAGGCCACTGCTTGGATATTTAAGTTTGTTGATGTCCACAAAGCCACATGCAGTAACTAAAATACAGTGCAAATTCTCCACGTAAATCACATCCCCAGTATTTGTTACCCCCCCAAACCACACCCACATAATTCTCAGCAACCCAAAATGCACACAAACTAAACTACTCTGTGGGAAAGCGCCTATGTGATATATATATATATATATATATATATATATATATATATATATATATATATATATATATATATATATATATATATATATATATATATATATATATAGTCCACCACAGTGATGTATTCTTTAAGCACTAAATTCAACAATCACACAAGGAAGTAGAAGACAGTGCTAATATAAACTAGAATAGAGAATGGGGAGGCCACAGCGTTTATGCTCTGTATAGCGGCAATGTTAATTGTGGTCAAATACAGCAGCTAATGTTAAGAATGGAGGACTTCACAGAGTTAGGAGATGAAAAATCCAGCAGCAGGCGATACTACGACGTATGCTAATTTTGTAGCATTAACCCAAAAACCGCATCATTGGTCCGTTTATTATTTTCTCCGTATTTTTTCCAATACACAGCTGATGCTAAACAGATGGTTTTAAAGATAATAGTACTGCAAAATCCCGAAATAGGCGTGGTCTCGGCTCTACCAATCATCTAGAGAACTAAGAAAGACCCTGCCTGCGAGTAGGAATGAAAAAGGTTCTAGGAACTATGTAGTTCCTATGCTGTAGGAAAGGGGGGAAAAGGTTCCAGGAACTAAAAAGATTATAGGAACTACAAAAGGTTCCTACAGTGGGAAAACATCTATGGAGAAATGGAATTCCACTCAGTTTGCACTATTATTTATTTTATTCAGAGGTGTCCCTTTTGTTTGACTTGAAATAAAAGCCTTAAACTTATTTGACTGCATGGCACTACTTTTATTTATAATAAAAGAGATTGAATATGTTGTCTAATTTCTTGGATTTGAAGTTAAAACTTAAACAATTAGTTACTTTTTTAAAATGTGGACTTGCGGGACTTTGGCTTGGACCTTCTACTTGAGCAAAATGGAATATTGTCTGGACCTGCTGCTTTGTGTGGGTTGATGGCAGAGGTGGTCAAAGTACTCGCATGCACTACTTAAAAAGAAGTACAGGTACTTGTGTGAAAAATGTGCTAATCTCTCCACAATCTGTCTAGTGAAGAAGGGGTAGGATTAAATAAGCTTATCCTTCATCCTACTCCTTTTCGGACATGTCGTGTATTATTATTATTATTGTTGTTGTTGTTGTATTGATTATTGTTGTATTGATTATTGTTGTATTGATTATTGTTGCATTCTGCACGTTTGAAATAAATAATTCAAATCAAAATCAAAAATACTCGGGTAAAAGTAGAAGTACTGATTCAACTCCTTTACTGAAGTAAAAGTTTAAAAAAGTCCAACTTCTCAATTGTAATAAAGTAAAAAATAAAGCTGCATTTTTTTTTTTTGTCAGCATGGATGAAATACTTATTTAACCACGAAAAGTCAGAAAACTTTCAAAAGTATCCAAAACTGAAGCCCTTAAAAGTGAATTACTGTGCACAGGGCTGGACTGGACCAATTTTCAGGCCAGGCATTTTTCACTTAGACCAGACCACTACCTGTTTTTATTTATTTATTTGGTTATTTAGTTATGGAGGGGTCATTTCATTCAGCCTGGTTACTTAAATTGAAGTATAAATAGAAATGATACAATAACATATTGGCTATATATATATATATATATATATATATATATATATATATATATATATATATATATATATATATATATCATTACTTGTATGATCCAATTCATCATATAAAGATACAAAGGTTGAACTTTTGAAAGTGCAATACATAAAAAGGCTAATAGATGGTTATGTCTGATTGATTGGCAGCATGTCACATTACTTTTTATATGACAATCATTTCATTCAGCCTCGTTGGTTAAATGTAAGTATAAGTGCTAGGGCTGTCAATCGCCTAAAATATTTAATTGCGATTAATCGCATGATGATTTGATTTGAATGCTTTATTTCGAACATGTGCAGAATGCAACAATAATCAATACAACAATAATAATACTGATAATAATAATAATCATAGTTAATCGCAAATTAATCACATATTGTAATACTTTTTTCAACATGAGAATAGACAAATGTTTGCTTTATGCAAAAAACATGTTTAGTTATTGCTACAATGAGAAAGCGCTCATTGCTGGAGCTGGAGCTCTCTCTCAGTTCAAGTAACTAACATATGCAAAGAATGTACCTCAATGCACTGCATAACAATTTGCATCAAATTCAAAACAAACAGGGTGATGAAAAAAATAACTTATAAAAAAAGTGTGCATGAGTGTTCTAGAACATGACTCAAATGATAGTGCAATCAGCATATACCCTATAAACAGCTGTTTTGTTATATTCAGCAGAGGCTGAACAACCCAGCCTCCTTTTCTTCTCTTTTTTAACAGACCAAATTATTACCATTATCAAATGGGCTGTGTTGTAGAGAAACGGTGATAGCTCACTGGAGGAAATGTATGGCAAGCCAAAGTGTTCACATAGGCACGCGTTCCGTTTATTATATCACATGTTACAGAATGCATTCTAGCACGTGTTCTGACATGCTATCAAGCTTTACAGGGTGTGTTCTGGCACATTCAATGGCCCGCATTCTAGCACGCGCTCCATAGCGCACGTTCCATAACGCGCGCACCAAAATGCATCCGATAACGCGTGATATAATAAACAGAACGCTTGCCTATGTGAACACAAGTGTTCTGGGACACGTTCTGGCACTTTCAATGGCCCGCATTCTAGCACGCGCTCCATAACGCGCGCGCCATTAGGTACCTCGAGAACTTTAAGTTCCTCCATTGGTGTGAAAAAACTGAACCACTGCAGTAAACATAGATGTCGCCACTCTCTCTCTCCAAGCCTGTAGCCCAACTGAGTGCCATAATTGGCCTGCCCTCACTTCATTGGTCCAGCACACATCAATCATGACCAATGGGCTGAGCTTTATACACCGCTATCCGCTTATAGTGATACGTTAAATTCTTTATATTATATTTTACGTCATTAAAAAAAAACAACATAGACCAGCAGGCCTCACTATCAGTCCAGCAGTGACTGTGTCAAAAATGTGTATGATCAGGTCATAGTTACTCAGTTTTGTCAGTATGGACAGGAAATCTAGTAAAAATGGGATCAAAAAAGTCACAATTGCGATAAAAAGTAATCATTATGGCATAAAAAAAAATCATAAATACTGGATAAAAATACATAATTATAAGCTAAAAAGTCAAAATTGTGAGATAAAAAGTCATGAATATGATATAATAAATGCATAATTATAAGAAAAAGAGCTTAAATGATTAGATAAAATGAGAAAATTGAGGTAAAAAGTCATAATTATGATATAGAACATAATTTCTCTCCACTGATTTTCCTTCTGAAGCATTATTACTATTTTAGCATTTTAGCATTCTATTTTGAGAATTTAAGGATTATAAAGTAGAGATATTTATGAACAAATGAAGGGAGGAAAAGTCAAAAGTTGTCAGAAAAACAAATACTCAATACTGGTCCTTGGAGGTACTATCCTGCATGTTTTAGATGTATCCTTCTTCCAACACACCTGATTGAAATGATAAACCTCTCATCAAGCTCTGCAGAAGCCTGTTAATGACCTTCAGGTGTGTTGGAAGAGGAATACATCTAAAACATGCAGGATAGTAGCTGTCGAGGACCGGGATTGAGCACCCCTGCTATAAGGCAACACAACAAGGTTTTTTTTTGTACTGAGTAAAATGAATATTGTGTCGACGCTGGGAATGGAATGCATGCTGAAAATACAATACAGATGCCACACCTCTAGTTGCAGTGTAAGACAGTCCCAGTGGATACACCAGAAAAATAGAAGGTGTGTGCTGCTCGTCTTGTTGGTTTAACGTCAGTAGATTTTCCTTCAATAACACCAATAAGCTTAGCAAGTAACTTTAGCTCTGGAACGTCAGGAACGGTTAATAATAAGTAATAATATAATAACTTGAACTGAACTTTGAACTAGTTCCTAATCAAGGTGAACTTTCCCAACACTGCAAGATACTAACATGAAGTGTAATTATAATATTAGAGCAAGCAAAAGTTTTTAACTACAAAAAAGCACTGATTTATGAGCAAAACAAGGTTGGTTTTTTTTATTCCAATTTACTGTCTTTTGTTCTCAAATCCATTTCTTTTCATTACATCAACTTTATACATCAACTAAAAAACTAGTTGATGTATGAAGACATGAGTGTCTCTGTGTTCAGGTCCTACTACTATATGTGGGAATGCTGGCAGAAACAAAACAACTCAAAACAAGTATGTTTTGTTTTGTTTTTTACTCGTGATTTTAGAGGTTAATAACCAACATGCCAAACAGACAAGGCTGTCTAATGTCTACACTCACCAAAACAGTCGCCACATTGTTTGGGAAGATTTTTGCTGTCAGAGCAAAAGAGGAGGTCATGGCAGCTGCAAAACCGATAGCGTCCACAGAGCGAACGATAAAACACAAGCTAATGAAGGCTGGTCCATCAGGAACCCGGTCCAGTAACCTGCAAATCATGGGAAAAAAAACAGATAAAACAATGTTAGTATTGAAGGCAGGTGACTGATACAGGCCTAAGCCAAGGTTTATAAGTCGATATTTGGAGCTGATACTGTCTTTTTTCTCTGTCAAATGAAAATATGTATAAATTTTTTTTTTTTAAATTATAATAGTACAAGTTAAACCAATAAATATGAAGAAATGGATGTGTGATGGCTGTTACCATTATCGTATTTCCCTTTTTTTTTTTTTTTTTTTTTTTTTTTTACTTTCCCTTAATTTTTTGTGGATAAAATCCTGGGTTTTCAGTCTTTTATTTTGTAACTGTATAGAATCACAGGTTTTCAGTCTTATTTTGTAATTGTGGACAAAATCACATGTTTTCATGCTTTGATTTTGTAATCGTGGATACAATCACAGGTTTTCAGGCTTTTGTTTTGTAATTGTGAATAAAATCACAAGTTTTTAGTACTTTATTTTGTAATTGTGGATAAAATCCTTGGTTTTCTGGCTTTTATTTTGTAATTGTAGATAAAAATCACAGGTTTTCAGTCCTTTATTTTATAATTGTGGACAAAATCCCTGGTTTTCAGGCTTTTATTTTTGTAATCTTACCCAAACATGATGGTACATCCTGACGACACAAACAGTCCTGTGACCAACATGAACTTTGCACCAATTTGGACAATCTAACACAAGGACACACAGTGGATCATAAACAAGTAAATCTATGAATACAGTATCATGTATAAATCACAGTGAGTTTCATTCATTAGAAAAATACCTACATATTTTCCCAGAATTAATGAACCAATCAGATTGCAGACAGCGTAGCAGCCAAATATCAGTCCAACAGTTGTCTGAGATGCTCCTTTTTTTATTGCCTGAAAACAAACAGGGAAACAATTAATAATCTTGGGGTAATACTTGGAATGTGTTTGTGGCATGTTCAAATTAAGAAAGCTTGTTTGTAATCTGTGACCCACATTTGTGTGAGTATTTTGTTGTAGAACGTCCTAAAGAAAAAGTTAATTCTCCAAAAAAAAAAGAAGAAAAAAAAAGGTTTTGTGACAAATCTGTTGGAGCGATTTTTGGGACAAAATTAAGTGTATTGTCAAGAAAGTAATCCATGCATTTTTGTGATATGTGTCTTTGGCTGTAGTTGAACATAAAATAAATACTTGCAAACTCTAAAATTGTGCACTTGAATTTGACTTGATTTTAATTCAAATGTAAAGTGCATTACAAAGAAATTTAATACCTCCACCAAGGAGGTATTGAATTCAGGTCCGTTTGACCGTCTGTCTGTTTGTTTATCCGTCTGACAGCAGGATTATGCTAAAAGGTCTGAACAGATCTGATCCATAATGCACATGTGTAAATGATAAATTGAAGCATAATATTGTTAGACTTGCATGTATTTTTCTTGAGATATTTCTGGGGTTTTTTTCAGGTTATTCACACCTTTTTTGTTGGATCGGTTTTTTAAAGCAAGGTCATGTGGTAATAGGGTTTGTTTGCACTAAAACAAACGCAAAAAATGGTAATTGTAATTTTTTTCTAGGTTAATATGCCATTATTTTACTGGTCCGGCCCACTGGACATTAAATTGGGCTGAATGTGACCCCTGAAAGGAATGAGTTTGAGACCCCTGCACTAGACCATGGGCTCCCGGAAACGACACACGTGTTTACAGTAGCCCTGAATTATGTCCAGACACATCCAGTAAAATACAGTTCAGATTTCAGGCACAATAGTGTGAAAAGTCTCATTTCCTGCTGGTCACTATTTTTTTAATATCTGGTGAAATGGATGTCGCTAAAATCCTCAGGCAGATCTGGAAGTTTTAGTCAGTTTATTTGCCTCGTGCGTCAACAAATAGCAACAGGTGGAAATATGTGCATGGAGTGGTTGTGGTTGTTTTTTAACAAACTTGCAGATAAATAATAGCACCCCTAATCAGCAAATTTAACCTACATCAGCCACCTGTTGTGTCATTTTACAAGTGCCTATAATTTTTATCCTCTCCTGTTAATTCAATAAATTGCACATTGCTTTGGTTGTGGCCCGCCATGTAATGGTTTGGAAAAAAAATCTGGGCCAAGGCCAAACTTAATTGCAGACCCCTGCTCTATAGCATACACATACGGCGAAAATTTGTTCCCTAAGATTTTCAATCAGCCAAGGCATCTTGGAAAGTGAAGGAATTTTGACTGACAATTTGTTTTTATTGCCACCAAACAAACAAAGGGATTAACCACTCTCATTTTTACCTGCCACTCCCAAATCATGGCGAACATGCCCACACTGGCATTTGACTCATTTTAAAGTTTGCAAATATTTATTTCATGCTCAACTACAACCAAACACATGCATATCCCAAATATATATGCATTACTTTCCTGTGAATGTGGTTAATTCTGTCCCAAATATCACTCCATACATACTAATTTATGTTGAGTACTGTAAATAAATTAATCCTGTTTGGACGTTCATCGTGTTGGAAATAAAGCCTCTAAATGTTATGTTCAAAGTATCTGGAAACAAATACAGAATGACGTTCCACTGAATTAACTCATCTGATTTTAATCCATTTAAAATTATTTAAATAATTTTAAATAAACTAGAAAAGACCTCAGTGAGTACAGAACCCCCCCAAATTACCTAAAGGTGGTCCACCCCCAATGAAACACACAAAACCTACTCTGCAACAGATAAAAAAAAAAACATTTATCAACTATAGGCATCAAACAGATTAAAAAACAGTCAATAAATCTATAGGTCAGGTGCACCTGCTGGGGACAACTCTGCCATCCTTGCCAGTCTCACTGCTCGAGGTATGTAACTAAAATTCATGCACGGATCACCTGACAATGTCTCCCTCAGGTGATCGGGGCCAGTGCAAATAGGGCACAGGTCATGCCCATCATCTGCCTGAAGCACAGCTCCACAATCCACACAACAGTGGGAACCATCCATATTAAGCCACTGACAACACACTGTAAACCAAAGGCAGTAGTGGTCCAGTGGAAAGCACAAAGCCGAAGCTGGGAGCAGGTGCGCGAATGCTTGCCTTCACCAGTTATGACCCAAGACGTATAAAATTAAAACAAGTAATCACCAATAACCAGACATGCGACTCCAGTCTGAGACTCGGACTCGATTCGCACTTAAGTCACACAAAGACTTGCAAACTTGACATTAGACTTGACTCGGACTTGGGTGTTATGACTCGTGAGTTTCATCGTCATGGAATTATTTATTTTATTATTTAATTCATTTAGTTTTGCCACTGTGTTGTGCAGCATTATGGGAAAGTCGCAGGCAGAAATAGTTTCCCTTTCTTGATATTTGCACAAAGGTTTGTAAGACATGCGTGCTGCCATATAGTTTCATATCAACAGTTACCATGGCGATGGCAGGTTCAAGGGAAGCTGTTCACTTTTATAATTTCATTTGCATGTAAAACCTTCACGCAGACACCTAGTAAACGGACAATTACAATTTACAATTTCCGCTCCGACGGGAAATTTTTTTCTGTTTGTAACGCGTGGGCAATACATTATCCTTTACATAATGTAACAATAAAATATGTAAAACCTGAATAAGTATGAACAACATGAGATGTCTAAAGAAAATTCACTATGATTTTATATGTTGGCGCAAAACATTGGTAAAATTTCATTAATTTGAGGATTTTTTCTGCTTATTTCCATCCTTTTTGTTTGTTTGTGTAATGGAAATGTATTGTGCCTTAACATTTGTATTATTTTTTTTTTCCTTTATATTAATACTTTGTCTTTGTGATTCACATCTGACAGCTTTAACTGTTGACTGTGCCAGGGCAGGTTTAAACCAGTCAGCAACAGTTTTTATTGATAGTTGTATTAGTTTAAGCTTATCTGATTATTATCCTTACCAACCCTCCAGAGACCTCCTTATATTTCTAGTTGTTTATTAACCCTACCCAACTTCTTTTATTGCCGTTGTATCTGTATAAGTACCTGTGTCTCTCCTTGGTATGGCAGAGATCTCTCCACATACATGCTCCTGTGTGTGTGTGTGTGTGTGTGTGTGTGTGTGTGTGTGTGTATATATGTGCTCTGTGTTAAATAAAACTATTATTATTATTATGATTATTCTAAAGATCATTCTGATTCCAGCTTCGTTCTTAATTAAACTGAAATAATTCTGAAACAATTGTATAGTTTGTAAAATAAACGATTTTCTTAATATAATGGGGCTGCTTTGAACTAAATAAAAAAAAAAATAAAGGTTTGGAGTTATTTACATGCTATTCTATTATTAATCTCGCCCACTCTCTTGGTTGGGAGAGATTATTGTAATCACTGTATGTGTGTGTGTGTGTGTGTGTGTGTGTGTGTGTGTGTGTGTGTGTGTGTGTGTGCGTGTGTGTGTGTGTGCATGTGTGTGTGTGTTCCCACAGGGTCATATCATGCTATAACTCAATGAATACTTTAGATATCAAAATGAGGGCATATACAAATAGCTAATGTGCATCAGATACAATGATCCATTTTGATTTTGATTTGATTTGAATGATTTATTTCGAACATGTGCAAAGTGCAACAATAATCAATACAACAATAATAATAATAATAACAATGACATGTCCGAAAAGGAGTGGGATGAAGCATAAGCTTATTTAATCCTACCCCTTCTTCACTTCCCCAATAACCTAAATTCATCTTATAGCAATATAGTGCATATACTGAACATATACATATACACAAAAAACAAATAAAAAACTAAAAACAAATGAGCAGATAGGAAAGTAGGTAACAAATAGAGGTTTTTTTGGTGTTTGTTGTTTTCTTTTTTTTCCTCCCTTCCTTTCCCTTTCTTTTTTCTTCCTTTTTTCTTTCCTTTTTCTAAGTTGTCTGCATTTTGTTCTTATTTTTTTATTTTATTTATTTAATTACATTTTTCTATTCATTCACTTATTTTATTCATGTATTTATTTATTTATTTATTTTTATATATCTTTTAACCCCACAGAGGGGGAGTCAACATTGCTTGAGATCAGTGCATATTCCAGTCTTGCAGCCATATACTATACTGTTTAGTGCATGTGTGTAACCATCATCGGTCCTCCCCGAAAGCTGAGCAGACATCCCCCATTAGAACTCTCCCTTACAAGCCAGTGAGTGCAGTGGTGCACCTCAGTGATGTGCGGAGGAACGGGGACAGAAACCAACAGGCGGTGCTATTGTAATTAAAGACTACAAGGTGATGTGTTATTCCCAACCACTAATTGTCCATCAATAAAAAAAAAAATTAAAATAAGTAGATCAGAAAAAGTAAAGGTCAACAGTCAAGGTTGCATTTAGCAGAAAGGTCAAATTCACATATCGGTTATAACTCAAGAACTTTCAGATTGGTACCAAACAATGTCAGATGAAGATTTTTACAATTCTCATAATTGGTGTTAGTGATAGTTTTTGAGATCTCTGGAAGTCAAAGGTGACATCACAAAATTAACTTCTGTAAGACTGTTTGTGTATGTAAAGCATGACCTATCACATTATAACTTAATCAATACTGTTATTATATTATATTACACACACAGACGCATATATACATATAATGAGATTATCAATATCGTAAAAGGTCAAGGTCACATTTAGCAGAAAGTTCAAAATCACATTATTGGCTCTAATTCAAGAATGGGTTGTCATAGAAATTTGAGATTGGCACAAAATAGGGGCGATATTAGGCATTCTCTAAATTCTTGTTTTACTGGAAATTAAATCAGCCTCAATGTGGAAAGAAAACGACTTTGAGAGCTCTGCTTTAGATTTCTTTTTGGCACATTTTCTGCAGGGGATCTTTTGAAAATTAAATATTTCATATCTTTCTCCTTTACATTTGGTGGTTTGTAGTGTGTCTAACAACCTGAACAAATTTAAACAACCCAAAATGTCAAAAGAAAATTAAGCCCAATTGTAACACTTTTCTGCCTGTTTCTGTGAGTTTAGTGTCTTTGTAGATCCAATCCATAATGTGCATCTATAAATAAGTTGAATCTGAATATTGTTAAATTTGCACTTATTTTTCTGAAGAAATGTAATTTTTTTCAGGTTATTTACATATTTTTTTATTTTGATACTTTATAAAAGTAAGTATTTTCATGGGTTTCTTGCACTAAAACAAAGACAAAAATTTGGAGTTGTCATTATTTAGAGGTTATTGTGATTTTATTTTACTGGTCTGCCCCACTGGAAATCAAATGGGAGTGTATGTGGCCCCTGAAAAAGTTTGAGACTCTTGTTTTAAGGCTTTTGCAGAAGGGTGTGTGTGTGTGTGTTATTTCACTCTGATACTATTATTAAAGCTTCTAAACTGTTACTCATTAACTGAACTAATCTGTTCATTAATCTGAACTGGTTTTGTGCTTCAAAACTAAAGTCAAAGACACCAGTCGTTCCAGTTCATAAACGGAAAATCCAAATACCAAAATACACACAGACCCACCTGGATACCCAAACAACACACAGCAATACAAGACATAATAATAATGCTAATACCACTAATAATAGCTAACAATCATTAACCTACAATATCAACGACATCTACACAAATAAATGTTAAAGAGATTACATTGCAATATGAATGAAAACACAAATTTTTTTGTCTGTTTTTCTTATATTTTCACAGCAACATCATTGCTGCAATCGAGGGCCTGACGAAGACAAACAATGAAATGAATGCCTGAGTTGTTCAGCACAAAATCAAGGCGGACTTAGGTGTTGAAGTGAATGAGACAAGTATACACCGTGCTCGCAGATGAATGGGTTGGAAATATTCCAAGACCCTTTTCTGTCCAATGCTGAAGGAGTGCAACAAAGAAAAAAAGGCTGCAGCAAGCTTATCAGTCGAAGATGTCAGGGGAGACATGGAATAATGTGCTCTTCACGGATGAAACGACTGTTGGCTTGGGGCACTTTGGAAGGCAAAGTTTCCACGGAAAGGACCACTTTGTCTCAAAACAACAACCAAAACACCCATTCAATCTGCGTGTGTGGGGAATGATTGGGAGGGGAGGGCCAGGTCCCATGGTCATCTTTGATGGGATAGTGGACCAAACTTTCTTCGAGCAGGAAATCATAAAAAAAATGCAGGGCCATATATCAGGAGACACTTTGGGTCTGATCACCGATTTTTTCCAAGACAACGACCCAAAGCACACCGCAGCTGCAACTTGCATCGCATCAGAGGGCATCAATTGGGTTAAAACTCCAGCAGAGTCACCAGATTTGAATCCAATTGAGCTTGTTTGGCACTCCATGAAGGACTATATCTGCAAAGAGACAAAGCCAGGCACAAGAGCAGAGCTTATCCAGGCTATAAAGGTGTTCTGGTGGACCAAATGGACCGTGTATTTCTGCAACAAATTTATAACAGGTTTACACAGAGTGTTAGATCTGGTTATTAACAACAAAGGACATAGCGGGAAATGAGAACTGTATCTCTTGCCTGTTTTCTGATTGTGTGCATGTTTTAATAAAAATTCACGAACTACAGGAACATCTTGACAATAATAACTTATTATTATTAAGCCACGTTTAAGGAAGGACCTTGTGGATGATACTGTACAGTATGTTGCAAATTGTAAACGTGTTCTCCCTCGTAGTTCGTCTCCTGAATAAAAGGAGGGATGGATCGCACGTCTGTTACAGTAGTAGTTACATTTGTTTCAGTTGTGTTTAGAAGCAGAAGGAGATACACATTTTGGTTGTTACCAGTGTCAATACTAATAATAATAAGAAGAAGACTGCCAAGCACGTAATTCCAAGTGGAATTTTATTATATTTATTGCTCAGCCATACCTGGGCAATCATCCTAATATGGCATTTCTGTTTAAAAAAAAATGTACAACCACAATATATCGTAAAAATATATATTCTAATTTTGATATGTATATTGTAAATGTATATTTAAATTTTAATAAACACTGGCTATAGGAAAAAGTTCAGAAAAGGAGAAAAGAGGAGGCAGAGAGGAGAGCAAAAGATGCAGGTAGGCCTAAATTATGCAAAGTTACTTTGCAAACATGGCAAGTGTCGAGTGTGAATGTGATGATGACCCTGAAGCTAATAAGGTCAGCAAAAGGCAAAAGCATGGCAGGAAGTGTTGAAGCACCTTATAGCTATCATGCAGGCTCTTGCAGTAAGAAATTTGGCCTGTAGGGGGAGCACAGAAAGGTTGTACATGGCATCGAATGGCAACTTCCTCAATGAAGTAGAACTACTGGCACAATTCGATCCAATTATGAAGGAGCACTTCAGTCATGTACAAAAAAGTACATCTGTTCAAACCAGCTACCTCAGCCATACCATCCAGAATGAACTTGTTGAATTACTTAGCAGCAAGATTCTGTCTGAGGTTGTAAATGACATTAAAGAATCCAAATATTTTTCCATAATCCTTGATTGCACACCAGACATCAGTCACACTGAACAAATGTCAGTTGTAATCCGCACACTCTCAATGAAGGAAATCTGTATTAAGGAGCATTTCATTGTTTTTTTGGAAACTGAAGAAACTACTGGTTTACACTTGGCATTACTGATTCTGAAGAGACTGGAGGACTTAAAAATCCCATTTGACGACTGTAGAGGGCAGGCCTATGACAATGGCGCAAACATGAAGGGAAAACATAAGGGTGTTCAAGCCAGGCTTCTGCAAAAAAACCCAAGAGCCATCTTTGTGGGGCTCACACCCTAAATTTGGTTTTGGCTGATACATCCAAAGCTTCCACCGATGCCCTGAATTACTTTGGCATACTTCATAAGCTTTATAGACTGTTTTCTGCATCAACACAGAGATGGACCATACTGAAAAAACATGTGAGCATTACATTGAAAATGTGGACTGATACAAGTTGGGAGAGCAAACTGAAAAGCGTGCAGCCACTAAGGTATGAGGCAGCGGCTGTGAGAGAGGCTTTAATTGAAGCGAGAGATGACACCAAAGACCCAGTCATCAAGGTTGAGGCCCAGTCCCTGTCTGAAGAGGTGGCCTCATATCGCTATGCACAGTTGTATGGTACAGCATCTTGAACAAGACACACCATGTCAGCAAGCTAATGCAGTCTCCCACCATGCAAGTTGATGTGGCAGTCAGTCTTCTGAAAAGAATCGAAAAGGAGCTACATCAATACAGGGCAACAGGATTTGTGGAAGCACAGATGTCAGCAAAAGCCATATGTGAAGACCTGAATGTGGAGGCGGTTCTGCAAGTGAAGAGACTCAGATCGACAAAGTGTCACTTTTCTTATGAGGCACCCGATGAGCCTTTGAATGATGCACTGAAAAAGCTGGAGGTTTCATTTTTCAATGTTGTAATTGATACTGCAACTTGAGCCATTCAGAAAAGATTTGCCACTTACGAGAATGTTGAAAATAAATTTGGAGTGCTATCAAATTTCCAACAGATGTCTGTAAGTGAGTTGGAAAAAGAATGCCACACACTTCAAACTACATTACACTTTAAGGGGCACTCAGATGTGGTTAGGAGAGAACTTGTGCAGGAGCTGAGAAGTTTGCCAGACCTCCCATCAAAGTCCATGAATCAGCTTGAGCTGTGAAAATTCATTCATGAGAAAGAACTTGAAGAAATATACCCAAATATCTGTACAGCACTCAGAATTGGCCTCACACTTCCCGTGACAGTTGCGGAAGCAGAAAGGAGCTTTTCCAAACTAAAACTTATAAAAACATACCTGAGATTCACTATGTCTCAGGAACGTCTCTCTGGACTTTCAATCATCAGCATCAATCAACTATAAAGATAAAAAATTGGAATGGAAGAGGATTGGGGAAATTTAGCAAATTGAAGCAGGTTATGACAAAGTTTAAAGAGTTCAAATCTAAAATCATATTCTTACAAGAATCTCAGTGATGTGTCACCAGCCATATGGCCCAGATTGGTCCTGTAGTTAGTGATATGCTGGACGCCTGACCACACTTTCCTGTTATCCGCTTCCCTTTGTAGTCCAACTTGGCTTTACGGATGCCCCTCTTCAGGTTGGCACGGGCTGAGCTGTAAAGAGCCGCATCACCAGACCTGAATGCTGTATTCCTCACCTTTTGCAGCTCCTGGATCTCCCTGGTCATACAGGGTTTTCGATTGGAGTAAACTCGAATGTGTTTTTCCATAGTGACAGTGTCTGAGCACTGCTTAATGTAACTCAGTACACTGTCACTGAACACCTCCAAATCTGGGTGTTCAAAACTGCCCCACTCAGTCCTCCTGAAACAAACCTACAGCTGTTGGGAGGCTCCCCTGGCCAAGTTGTGACTGTTTTTGTGGTGGTGGGAGCAGTTTTCCTGAGTGGGGTGTATGCCAGGATCAGGAATAATGCGACATGGTCAGACTAGCCCAGATGCAGTAGTGGCTTGGCCCTATAGCCCTGCTTAATGTTCGTGAAGACTTCATCCAATGTGTTGGCTGCTTTGGTGGCACACTTTACATGCTGGTGGAAATTCAGGAGCAATGATTTTAAATCCACGTGGTTAAAATCCCTTGCGACGATGTGCACGGCATCAGGATATCTGGTCTGCTGGATGCTAATGCCTCGGTGTAACAGTCCAGTGGCTGTGCTAGCATTAGCATCTGGAGCTATGTAAACAACAGTAATCATGACCACAGTAAACTCCTTGGGGAGGTATATGGGCCTGCATTTTACTGTCATCTACTCCAAGTCCGGTGTTAGTACACCAGTTGTTAAACTACAAACATAGCCCCCCTCCCCTCTACTTTTCCCCCGATTCACTGGTTCTGTCCCGGTGTTGAACCATGTAGCCTGTTAGCTTGATGGTGGAGTCTGGAATTGAAGGGTGAAGCCAGGATTCTGTGATCAACAGAATGCAGCTGTTTTTGACAATGTTGTTGGTTGCCACCTGCAGCCTCAGTTCATCGATTATGTTGACAAGGGACCTGGCATTTGTAAAGAAAGCACTGGGAAGCAGTGATTTAGCAGGCTGTCTCCTTAGCCTTGCTAGCAAGCCGCCCCTGGAGTCCCTCTTTTGCTTCCTCTCCTTGCACCAGTTCCATCTCCATCCCATGGGGGTGACAATCCAGGGAGAGCCGGGACTCCTTGCTATGTCTTTCGGTATGTTTTGAAGGCGTAGAAATTCTGTTGTGATGCTTCTTCTCTCGCTATCATAACCAATCTGGAGCACAGAGCCACTGTGTCCATGCGCTTCCATTCTGTAAAACTGTTCTGTATTTCTTTTTGATGAATAAGGAAAACACATCGGCCTCAATAAGGTGGGAGGCATTTAAGGCGTATATTCATGGACAAATAATCAGCTACATCAGCTCAATTACCAATAAAACAAATTTAGAATTACTAACTCTAGATAAGTTCTTACTATCTCTACTAGGAACATGTTGAACACAATAATTCACAATTTTGACTCTTAAAATGCTCTCACTGTATCTCACTCTCAACTACTTCAACTTCTACTTGTATACCCACAACATAGAATTTAGCGCATCCACCATTATATTACGGGAGGAGTTTACCTCCCGTGACATATCCCCATATTTCCTGTAAAATCTGCACAATTTAATCTAATTTTATGAACATATGGTTTCTGGATCATGATCATTTTATATTTCACTGTTATAAAATAAATTTCTGAACAATACTAAGTCTAAATTTAAGGATGAAAAAAACTTTCACATTACACATTAAATATCTTGGTATTCTTTATTACTCCAAGCCTATAATCACTAATACTTGCCAAATATGATCCAGTTATACTAAAAGTGAAGGTTGATCTCAATTCAATTCAATTCAATTTTATTTATAAAGCCCTAAATCACAACAAAGTCGTCTCAGAGGGCTTTACAAAAGCACAATCAACTACAGAAATACATGAAAAGTCCCAGGCATCCCCTGTCCTTAGACCCTCCTTCTCAGCAAGAAAAAACTTCAAAACCCAGTGGGAAAAAGAAGAAATCTTGAGGAGAACCACATTGAAGGACAGATCCACTCCCATGGACGGACAGGCTATAGATGAACGTCCATGTATAAATGCAGGAAGGGGGACTGGTCCAGACAGGCAGGGGCGGTGGTCCGGGGTCACAGGTCGGCACAGGCGAGATACTGCAGATCCTGTCGTCCATGGCTCCCGTGCAGACAGTGTCAGGAGAGCCACCACTCCCCCCAGGGGGGTGGGGGGGTGGGGGGGGACACCAGGTGACTAGTCATGAACAGACTTGGTATGAAAGATAGGTTGTAAAAATTACAGAAACAGGTGTGAGGGAGAGAAAGAGAAGAAAGAACTCAGTGTCTGTACTTCCCCCAGCATTCTAACTCCTAGGGCAGCCTAGACTGAACTGTGACTCATACATCATGAATACATGATATATGAGTCACATAATTTTTAACTAACCTGACCATAGGCTTTCTCAAACAGGAATGTTTTAAGCCTAATTTTAAATGTAGAGACTGTTTCGGCGTCTTTAATATTAAAGGGAAGCTGATTCCATAAGACAGGGGCCTGATAACTAAAGGCTCTAGCTCCTACTGTACTTTTAGAAACCCTAGGAACTTTCAATAAACCTGCATTCTGAGAACGAAGGGTTCTATTGGGTTGGTACGGAACCAGATCATCTTTAAGATAAGAGGGGCCCATACCATTAATTGTTTTATATGCAAGGAGGAGGATTTTAAATTTAATTCTAGACTCAACTGGTAGCCAATGAAGGATTTGGAGCACAGGGGTGATGTGTTCTCTTCTATTTGATCCTGTTAATAATCTTGCTGCTGCATTTTGAACCAGTTGAAGCTTTTTAGGGAATATTTAGGACACGCTACAAGTAAGGAGTTACAATAATCTAATCGTGATGTAACAAATTCATGAATTAATTTTTCTGCAGTCGTTTTAGACAGAATATTCCTAATTTTGGCTAATGTTGCGCAGGTGAAAGAAGGCTGTTCTGCAAGTTTGGTTAATATGCATTTTGAATGAAAGATCTGGATCAAATAAAACTCCTAAATTTTTAACTGTGGCACTGGGTGTTACACTTAAGTTGTCCAGAGTAACTATCTGGTCAGTTAGGGAGTCTCTCGCATTTTTTAGGACCAATTATAACGAGTTTTTTCAGGGTTCAATAAAAGATAATTGGCACTCATCCAAGTCTTTATGTCTTGGACACATGTACTTAGTTTATCTATTTGTCTGGTCTGATCAGGTTTAATCGATAAATATCGCTGTGTGTCATCCGCATAACAATGAAAATTAATGCCATGATTTCTAACGATGTTACCTAAAGGGAGCATATATAGTGTAAACAAAATAGGCCCAAGGACTGACCCTTGAGGAACGCCATAATTAACTCTGGAGGACTGCGATGATTGTTGGTTGATGTGAACAAATTGGTAGCGATTAGATAAATATGATTTAAAGCAGCAGAGGGCTGCTCCTCTAATACCTATATCACATTCTAATCTGTGCACTAAGATACTGTGGTCAGTGGTGTCAAAGGCTGCACTAAGGTCTAATAACACCAGGACCGATATTAATCCGATGTCAGCGGCTAATAATAAGTCATTAGTAACTTTAACTAACGCCGTTTCAGTGCTATGATGGGCACGAAAGCCAGACTGAAACTGTTCAAATAAACTATTAAACTGATCTCACTCCCCTTGTCTGTGATAGGACTTCCCCCACAACCAATGGGACTTTCCCCATGGTCATGACAGTACAGGTGAAATATTAAAGAAGCTTTGCTTCAAACAGAATCTGCTAGAGCTACTTAAAGGTATTACAAGCTTGTCCTCTTGGTGTCAGGAAGGTCTGAGAGTTGCCAAGTGCCAGCTGCCAGGGTCATCAGCTGGGAGCCATCCTTCTTCGATGTTTCACCCCTTTAATCCCAGAACACCTCTGGATGGTGGGGCCCACAGTCAGGGACGTCTCCCTGCTGCTCCCTGCAGCTGGACTCAGGACTATGCATGACAGGGGCTTCACTCCCCGAGTCAGGTCTGAACCTGGTTGCGTACCATGCTCGTCATCTCCAGTAGAGTCAGGACTCGCCTACTTCATGGTTCCAACTACGGGTCCTTGCCAGCCATATCCATCTTGATGTGGTCTCAGCTTCCACTGCTATCTCCGCTGTGGCTTTCTTGAAAAGTTTGGGTTCCAAACCAATCTTCTGAAAAAAATTGTGCACTGATGTTGCTGGGACATTGTGTTAGGATGTCGTTCAGGGAGCAAAGAGGATTTCCACACTGCTTACAAGATGTATCCTCCTCCTTCTCCCAGATATTCAGATTGTAAGGATTGTTAAGAGGTCGGGAACTGCTTGCAGAAGGAAGGACAGCTTCCCCTGGTCGGCACCCCAAAGTTTCTTCCAGGACAGTGGGCAATCCAGGGCTTCATCCCACTTCATCCACTGTCCTTGTACTGCAAGCCCTGTTGCTTTTACATGCCGGTCTTCTTCTGCCGCCTAACAGACACGTTGCACCACAAGTTTTCTCCCACCTTTGGCATTGGTCTTGCTCCACATCCTGGTGTTGTAGTGGCCGAGTCCCAGTCGCCCTTGACAAACCACCCTGATAATTTGTTGGTGCCTCCAGTGTGCCTCTGCTTCCTTTACTGCATCCTGGGGCTTCCACTTGCTGCCACACTTGATGGACTTATTGGCATGTCTGACTTTTTCATCTTCAGACAGAAGCAGTGTGCTGACTACTATTGCCATAGTGGCTTTGAATTCTTCCACCACTGATGAAATTGGCAGGCGGAGCTTGGATGACTTGCAGTAAAGATTCACAGCGCTGAACAATGGGGGGACTCCCAGCCATCTTTGTATGAATTTACTGCACCATCTCTCCATTGCCTCCACCTGAGTCATAGGGAAGTCATACAACAGGAATGGCCATTGCAGTCTAGGTATGATGCCATACTGGAAGCACCACACCTTCAACCTCCCCAGCAGCTGACTGTTGTTGATCACCTTGAGCCAGATTTTCAGCTGTGTCACAGTGCTTTTGAGGTTTTCACCGTCCTTCAGGGTGTGGTCATAGTTCTTTCCAAGGCATTTGATTTGTTGATCCTGAATAATTGGGATCTCCGACCCTTGAATACTGAAGACGCTTTTGCCAGCTTCCCTTTCAGTATAATTAGGCTCCTAGATTTTTCTGAGTTGAACTGCATTCATGACTAAGTGGCCATCTTCTCCAGAGAACTTAGGATCCAGCGTGTTCCTGGATGTCTTGTATAATCGTCTGCTTTTGGTCCTCTACATTGCATTCCTGCTGCCTTAAGTAGGAGGTTCATGGCAGCCACGAACAGAAACACAGATACTGTGCATCCTGCCATAATGCCCTTCTCAAGTCTCTGCCATCTGGTCATAAAATCTCCCACTGTAAACATAACTCAAAAAGTTATGGGTGAATTTGCCAGAAATTTTCAGAAAATTCTACTGACACAAGGAACAAATGATTACAATTTAGTGGTGATCAGTGGAGGGGGGGGGTCTGCCTTGGTGGACTCTGCGCTCTCCAGGTAATTTTCTAATTATTTTATTAAAGGTTAAGAACTAACTTTTAATTTTCAGGGAATGATGATGGGCTCTGTCATACAAGAACAGTCATATACAGTCATACACAGTTTGTGGACTTGTCATCCACACCCCTTCAATGGAGAGGTGTCTAGTATTACACAGTCCATAGCATGGACATGTCTGAAAAACCTGTCACTCTTGAAAAACATGATCAAAGTCTCTTTTTGCTATTGATTTATTATGATAATAATGAATTCTATTTGTGGAATGTGGAACTGAACGAAAATTACTTTGACACCCCTGGTCGAGTACTAGCATTAGCCTAGTGCTAGCATTAGCCCAGTGCTAGCATTAGTTTAGTGGTAGGAGAATCCCAGATTAATGTATCCTTCACATTAATGTTGTATTTTAATCTGGAAGTGTTTCAGTGAAAATAAAACTGTCAAAACACTTATGTCGGTCGACTCTTTTTACTCAAATTTCTTACAAAATACACAAAAATGCACTAAGAAATAAAAAAATTGCAGAGGAAAAAATATACAAGACATGTTAAAAGCCACTAAAATTAACAAAAATAAACTAACAAAAAACTGATGACACCCCCAAAAATAAAATAAATTGTTTAAAAAATTAAATAATGAAATCTTAAATATTTTTTTTTATATTCTAAAGTACATGGGAAAAATATGAACATATTAACAATTAACATGTTTAAACATATTAACTGTTAATGTCATATAAACAGTTAACATGTTTAAACATTAACTGTTTAAACATGTTTAAACATGTTAACAATTTAAACAGTTTCATGTTTAAACTGTTGAATAAACATAAAACATGTTTCAACATGTTTCAGTTTCAACAAAACAACTAAACTGTTCTATTGAATTGTGTTAAAATGTTTAATCAGATTCAAATTAATCATAATGATGGATTCATTTTATTTTATTTGAACAGTGCTCATTTTCATACCTCGTTTGGGAAAAATGGTCCTAATATGGAATAACAGATCATGGAGCTGAAGTTAACAGACGCCATTGACATCAGTGTCAGAATCTGGTGACGTGTCATCCTGGACCGAGGCACCGAAGACTCATGTTCTGCTGCATTATTATCTGATACAGAGCAGAAAAAAAAAGAATATTAACTGATAGAGAGCAGAAAAAATGGAAAAACGATGGATTATGGAAGAGGTGAACATTCATCCATTTGGTTTTTATTAATCTATTTATTTCTCCAAACATTTTTATTAATGCATTTGCTTTTCTCACTTTCACTGAATTATTTTTCTTTTGTCAAATCTTATGCAAATAAGGGGGTGAGCTTTAAAGGTGGGTCCTAGGCTCAGCTCAGTTATGCTGCAGAGGTGAACAGTGTGGTGACACTGGAACATGCTCGGTTCTGTTCTGCTCAAAGCTCAGAATTTGTGCTCCATGAGAACCAGCTGGTCACACACTAACACAGCTTGGTGTGGACATAAAAACACCCAGACTGTTTGGATTCGGTTCTGATCACAGAGCCGACCTCCTGCTCCACTAACGTGTGATTAGATGAATGATACAATCTGAACAACAGGACCCAATGGGTCGTGCCAGGTTTGGATTGAAACTTAGAGGCAGTTGGAGGCACCGGTACCAGCTTCAGACCATCTGGAACTGTGATGCCTGAAGCACAAGGTAGCGCAAGGACCTTTAAAGCCCACCTCCTCATTTACATAACGTTTGGAAAAAAAAAAAAGATGAATAAAAAGCAAAAGGATTATTATTGAAGAGGTGAACATTCATCCTTTTGCTTTTTGTTCATCTATTTATTTCTGCAAACGTGGTCATTAATGTGTTTTCTTTTCTCACTTTCACACTGAATTCTTTTTCAGCCAAAGGACTTTAAAGCCCTTGGATTACTGAAGTAGAAATAAAAGCATACAAAATAATTAAGTGTGAAAGTGAGAAAAGCAAAAACAAATAATGACAAAAATAAATAAATACATGACAGAAATAAATAGGTGACCATGGGCGTCGCAGCCGTGGGGGATGCAACACCCCCATTTCTCCAACCAGATGATTTCATACCCCCCACTTTTTCCTGAGTTTATATATTGTATCGTTACTGGATCCAGGAAACGGACGAAGAGTTGGTCTCACCTACTTTTTTTTTCAGGATAAACCATTACTGCAATTAGGCCAAACAAACAACACTGCAGGGCTGTTACAATATCTATGGTTTAAACTGTTTCCCCGCCCGGGCGGCACAACAGCATATGTAAATGAACCGCACCTCAGTTCGCCGGCCGAGCTCTTCTTCGTGGTGTTAACAAACAGTCATTAACCAGTAAGTAATGACAAATGTTACCGTTGTTAAACTAAGTTAACTAAACTATGTCTTGTTCTGTGACATTTACCCTAAGACAGTGGTTCTAGAACTTTTTTCACTGATGTTCCCCCTGAGGAACATATTTTTAGTCGTCTCCCCTGACATAGACAAAACATTTTTGTAAGAAAAAAGAGGAACAGTGTCTGTAAAATCGTTGTCAGATTTTTTTAAATCCAAATTTATACCAGTTTTTTATCTCATATTTTTTTCTTTTTATCTCAGAATTTTGACTTATGAATTAAATGAATGTTTAATTGAGGAAAAACATTTTTTTTTTTTTTCGGCCATATATTACTTTAATATAAAAATTTAACCGTTAATGGCTAATTGTTCTTTAATTTTCCGATGATAGATTCAGAATATTTTACTCATGTGCCACAACCTAGAACACCCCCACATTTTAAATGGCTGTGACGCCCCTGTAGGTGACGCAAATAAATATGTGACAAATAAATAGGGGACACAAATAAATATGACAGAAATAAATATGTGATACATAAATAAATAGAGGAAAAAATGCAAAAAAGGGAATACTGAAGAAAATGGAAATGGAAAGCAATACAGAAATAAATGCGGGGACGAAAATGAAAGAAGTGGTACCTTAATGGTTTTAGTAATATTTTTTTATATTTCTGCTCTCCATACTTTAGTATTCTTTTTTGATTTAGTCATTCTATTCTATTGTGTATTAAGACTCAGTAAATAATGAATTCAAGTAGAAGGGCAAGTAGTGTACCAAGTACAAAAAAGTAAGAGTATCCTTGTGGTTTGGTTAATGGTAAATGGACTGCACTTATATAGTTCTTTTCTACCTTCATGGTGCTCAAAGCGCTTTACATTAGCCCCACATTCACCCATTCACACACACACTCATACACCAGTAGGTTTCTAAGGTTCTGTCAGTTCTACTCACACAGCCAGACACTGCAGACTGCAGCAGTATATGGCTGCAGGTTGCACTCTCAGGCAAACATAGTAGCAAATGTATTTATTTGTCTTTTGAAAATTTTTAACATATAGATTTTTTTAATTTAGTAAGAAGTCATTATTAGAGATGTACTGAATCCACTGCTTATAATTTGGCCAAATCCAAAACCGAATCCCAATCTGATCGTCAACTATTACATTAGAATGCAATGAAAACCACTGCACATTTATTTCCTTTACTTAACATTAAGATAAAACATAGACAAAAATGTCTACCATTATTTTTTTTATTTGAATATAGTCTCACTCAGACAACATCACTGAAATGCTTCACTTAAAGTGATTCAGTGTACAGGCTTTGTGTTCTGTTCACCAAAGAACAAAGAAAAAGTTATTGCTAGACAAATAAGTCCAATCAGTAACAGTGAGTCAATGGTGAAGTTCACTCTTTGTTGATCAAAAAGAGGAAATTACTTCAGCAAAAGTTAGTGCATTCAAATTAAAACTTAGTTATGTAACTTATTTCCAACTCTTTGACACTAAACTTAATATTCAAACAAAAATGTGACAACATATGCATTTTTCCTCAGAAAAAGATACTGGGAATCTTAATCATCATTACCGCCTACAGTCATAGAACACTGTTCTGCAGTTGAGGAACCTGCAGCCTCACTGACTTTGGGTTCGGCCGTGCACAACTCGTACTCCTCTGGAATGCTCCTCTGGGATGCTGTTTTAATAGTGGACATGTTGTGTACTGTTTAGCATCTTTCCCTCCACAAGACAACTCTGCCCTACAGAGTGTGTACATGGCGCAACGAGAGTCTCCCTCTTTCAGTTTAAAACACTGCCACACAGCACTCTGTTAACTACTTCCATCTTTGAAGTCTACTGCTAGCATAATGGATGGCGGTTATCTTCTGTTAAACATTGACAACGTAATCACGTTACGTTTACGTGCCGTAGAAATTGGGGGATTCGGTTTGGTTGCCGCTCTAGAATTCGGCTGAATCCAAACCCCGCCATAAAGGCCAAGATTCAACTGAATCCGAAACCGAATCTTGGATTCGGTGCATCTCTAGTCATTATATATCAAACGTATAATGTATACGTGGCGGCGCATATGGTGCAGCGGCTTACGGCTCTCTCTCCCAGTACTTCTTATGGTACACTATTTTTGTTTATTTGTGCACTGTGACCTCAGAGAATATTCGCTACACTCGCCATAAACCACTCGAGATTGGGGAACAACATCAGGCACAAGGTACGAACATCTGTCAACACACGCATAACATCCCTGTTGACTTAGCGAGACCACCGTGCTCCCCATGGATTGTTGCCGGGACATGGAAGCGGTGGAGGACGAGGGAGAGGAAGCAGAAGCAGGGCCGCAGGTCCAGCGTTATGCTAAGGCTAAGGAGTCAACCACATAAGCCACCTCTTCCGAGCCTGTACCTGTCCAATGCCAGGTCCCTGGCGAACAAAACAGACGATGTGGATTTACAACTTCCCGGTAATCGCTATGTTCGTGACTGCTGTGTCCTGATGCTAGCATGCAGCTAGCAGGCCGCACGTTACTTCATTGTGACAGAACTAAAGACTCCGGTAAGAGCAGAGAGGGGGGGGGGGCTCTGTATGTACGTGCATAACAACTGGTGCAACAACGGGACTGTTACAGACAAACATTGCTCTCCCGACTTGGAGTACATGTCTGTAAGATGTCGACCTTTTTTTCCTGCCTAGAGAGCTTACAGTAGTGTTTATCACGGCTGTGTATATACCACTGACTGCAGATGTAAACATGGCGCTCTCCCTTCTGCTGGACACTATCAACAAACATCAGCACATCAACACTGTCCCACCTGGAGCAGCAGCACAGCTATGTCCGAATGCTCTTTGTGGACTATAGCTCAGCTTTCAACACAGTCATCCCGGACATTCTAATCACCAAACTACACACCCTTGGCCTCCCACCTCTCACATGTGCCTGGACAAAGGACTTTCTGACCATCCGCTCCCAGACTGTGAGACTTGGCCCCCATCTCTCCTCTACACGGACGCTGAGTACTGGCTCCCCACAGGGCTGTGTGTTGAGCCCCCTCTTGTACTGTCTCTACACACATGGCTGTCGTCCGGCCCATAACAACAACCTTATTGTGAAGTTCGCCGACGACACCACTCATTTCTAGTGGGGATGAGACAGCTTACAGAGGGGAAGTCCTGAAGTTGGCCACTTGGTGTTCGGAAAACAACCTGACTCTGAACACCAAGAAAACCAAGGAAATCATTGTGAACTTCAGGAGGACCAACATCAACCCAGCCCCCCTCTTCATCAATGGGGAGTGTGTGGAGAGGGTCCACACATTCCAGTACCTTGGCGTCCTCATCTCCTCCAACATTTCTTGGTCAGAGAACATCACAGCAATCATGAAGAAGGCTCAGCAGCGTTTGTACTTCCTGAGAGTCCTGAGGAAGTACAACCTCAGCCCCGCCCCGCTGCTGACCTTCTATCTGTCATCCATACAGAACCTAGTGACATACTGCATCACAGTATGGTATGGGAGCTGCACTGTGGCAGACAGGGAGAGGTTGCAGAGGGTAGTGAAAACTGCGCAGAAGATCATCGGCCGCCCTCTCCCCTCCCTGACAGACATTTACACTGCTCGCTGCCTTAGACGGGCATGGGATATTGTTGAGGACATTTACCACCCTGGAGCCCATCTGTTTGACCTGTTGCCCTCGGGGAGGCGCTACAGGTGCATCAGAACAAAGACAAACAGACTCAAAAATAGCTTCTTCCCCAAAGCCATCATGACTCTGAATTCCCAGTCCAACCCCCTGTGATCTCTCCCATATACCTTCAACACACCATCGACAGCAGTATTGTTTATGCCCCAGGATATTGTGCAATCTTTTAATCTTTTAATATTTATAAATATATTTTATCTCACATTTTTATATTACAGTGTGCACTTCCCTTTATATACATATATATATTATTTTTATTTATTTCTCAATTTCATTTAAATTTTTTACATACTGCACTTGAAATCTCATTGTACTTTTGTGTATGATGACAATAAAGGCTATCTATCTATCTATCTATCTATCTATCTATCTATCTATATGGCAGTTCAAGTCACTGGCGTGACGTCATGTGTACGCAAGTTTAAATGAGAAAATGACTACCTCCAACGTCTATATTTGGATGCTGATCCTGCGCGGTGAGATACATCTGAGGTAAGTCTTATCTAAAATTATCTGAAGACATGTAAACGATTAGGGTTCCCTTGATCTTTTTGAGTAATGCTACATGCTTTGAGTTATGCGGATAAAATGTTGATTGTTATCGGTCTGTTAAACTTCATGTAAATTCGTCCAACATGAAACAAGAGGTGTGAATAAAGTTCACTATTAGCTCGAGGTAGCTAACTATCTGGGACTGTACTCATTTCCTTGCAGTTTAGGTTTGTATTATTTTTGAGCACAATATATAATTGAATGTTGGCTGGTTTAATAGTGGTTTTATGGCTCGAATGAAGCAAGTAAGTTAATGCTTCATGTAGGCACGAATGAAGTTACCTTTTTAGCTTAAGGAAGCAAAGGCTACATTTATACAGAGATGATGAAAACCGAAGATGCAAAACTGGCATCTCGTCTCCCGGTTTTCATCTGCGTTTAGACAAGCCTATTCAGGAGGAAATCTATGTTTATACGAAGACACAGCAGGAGTCGAAATACATTTGGATATGCATGCCAGCTCGTCTCTGTTTGGATATGCTATGCGTGTAATGTCTGCACAATAGCTGAAAAGACTCCGGTACATTTACTGTGGGATCGAGGTTGTCCGACATGTTTGTTGCTTTACCTGCTCAGCGTATGAATGTAACGTGATAGTCAGGGTTCGAATTACAGGGAGTACCGGGGGTTACAGACCCCCCCGAATGTGACTTGGTACCTCCCAAATGCGATGAAGATGATACATTGGGGGGGGGGGGGTTAAAAAATAATCTATTTTTATCTTATCTTATCTACTATTCCTCTCTGTGTACTAAAAGTAAATAAATGTAATTTATAATTCATTATTACATGCTTTGAAAAACGCCATCAACCTCCTTTGGAATTCTGAAATGGTTTCACCCTACCCGAGAGAAATTCACATGTTCTCTGCTGAAGTTTCTCACACATTCTTCTCATATGTGGTACTGGTGAGAATGAAAGAACCAACTAAGAGGTGGGTAAAAATTTAAAAATCCTGTCATAACACAGCTCTGTTCTGTCTATATTGCACCATGCATTTTGGTTTGCTAATATTCTATTTAGCCTAGCTATGTTGACTTTATTAGCAATAGACCGTAACCAGCTGATGCACACAGATGTGTTGGTTGGTGTGTACGTGCCTGCATTTGAGTGTCTTCCTTATGCATATAAGTTTACACACAATTGGTTCGTGGCGTGTAAGGTCTACACTACATACAAGACTTTAGATTTTAAGTCTGTACACTTCCAGTGCGCTTATGCTCGGTGGTATGTGTTGCGCAGTTTGGTTTGTGGACTGTCTGCTAGCCATGCAAGTGTTGCGTCATGAATACGAGGCAATGTACTTTCTTGGTTTTTTGATTGATATACGTGTGTTAGCAATGAGTTTTCTTTTTAGTCACATTTACAGTATAGGAGTTTAGTATAGCCTAATATCACTAGCCGCTTTAGAGAAAAGTCTGTGGTACGTAGGCATGGCACAAATCTGACATGTGACATCATCACCATTGGTCCCAAAATGCTGAACCCCCCGGAAGCTGGAATGATAATTCGAACACTGTTGAACTGGTGACATGAACATATGTGACGTTAAGACGCATGCAACGTTAATGTACAATACTTCAATACGTCCCACTCTGGAAGGAGTCTTCAGATTTGTGCATATTCACACGCTGAGGGCATCGGCTTCATGTAAATGAAATGCACTTCTGATAAAAATATGCTGTCGTATGTAGCTGCAATCGTCCCTGTGTCCCGTAATTTACATTAAAATGCCCAGGTTTTATTTTTCAACCGCTGTCCAGCCAAAACAACTCAAAACAACTCAAAACAACTTTCATGGCTCTCCTCTGGGCCTTATGGGTAGATAAGTCAAATGACCAAGGTGTGAGCATCTCATTTTTAACTAGCTGGGGCTTGGCTCATTTGTAATGTGTTTGAAATAGATGGCTTTGTCCTGTATTTGAGTTTCATAGTGACATTTCCATTTGTTGTGTATTTTTGTGGATCTGAGAAACATCAAAGTCTGGAGATGGGGCTGCATGGTTCATTAAATTATTGAATGGCTGTAAGAAACTTTGTTCTCCATCATTATACAAAACTCTTGCGAAAAAATCCAACGTTGTACTGCAGTATCATAATTGCAGTTTTTAACTACAGTTTTACAGCATTTTACTACAGTATTGCAACAATATTAGGACAGTAAATGCAATATTTTGGACATGAAAAAAAACAGCATACTACAAAAATGCTGCACTTTACTGCAGAGGACAATATTTCGGTTACATATTGTAATTTATAAACGGCAGTTTATTCCATAAGGGCATTAGCAAGGAAAACAAACAAATGATTTATTCTGGAATAGTGTTTTCTCTTGAATATTCCCATGAGCAATCAGATAAATACAATAATATATAATAACCTGATTTTTATGCTTTATTTTCCCATTATACAACTTGTAAAAACCAACAATTATTTTCATTTTATCTGAAAGAGTATGTTTTACCACGACTAGTTTTTTAATATGATGCAAGGGGCTTCAACGAATAAAAAGTAGAAACCATTGCTATTGCAATTTATTTTGTTTGGCTCTTTTTTGAACTGTTTTGACTGGGCTAATTGGCAGATGGCTAAAAAGTAAAGAGCTCATTGCCTGTAATTGTCAGTCACCTGTCTTCCATTTTGATTTTGTTAATCATCAGAAACTAAGCATGGGTGGTGCTTTTGAACTATACTACTGCTGTTCTATGGTTTGTGGTTGTTGGTCAGGACAGTGAGTCATTGTCAAATGAGAGGAGCAAGATTGCAGACTTTTCCCCCCTTCTCTTTAAAAATAAATATTTGTAGTTTGTTTGTGTAATTAGACTTTGGTCTTGTTACTCTCTCAACTCTTGTCTAATATTTTTATCTCTTCCTCAGGTTATTTTCAATATTTCAACTGCTCCAAGGTAACCATGGCTCATCACAGCCATCCACTCCATTATAAACTGTCTTATGGCAATAAATCAATGGATGAGCAGAAACTTTCTGAAATTAAATGAGGACAAAAGAGAAATTCTACTTGTCAGCCCAAAAGCAAAAAGAGAAATGCTGATGAGTAGGATGGATCAAACCAGAAGTGACAAGTCTGGGAGTCACTCTAGACTCAGACTTAAACTTTAAGTCTCACATAAAGAAAGTCACTAAAACATCATTCTTCCACCTTAGAAACATAGCCACAGTAATACCAGTTATAAATCAAAAGGATGCTGAAAAACTGCTCCATGCTTTTATCTCCAGCAGACTGGACTACTGTAATGTAATGTAATGTCTACCCTAATTTTAATTCATTCGAAATTATTTCAGTATCATTTGCCAGTCCTAGTGGGCATTATAAAAAACATATTTTTGTTGTTATAATTTATCGTCCCCCAGGCCCTTATGTTGAATTCATTTCAGAATTTTCAGAATTTTTGACAAATGCATTGTTGGAATGGGACAAAATAGTCATATCGGGAGATCTAAATTTCCATATGGATGATGTCAATAGCAGTTCTTGTAGATCATTCAGTGAAGTAATTGATTCTTTTGGCTTTGTTCAACATATACACAACCCAACACATATTCATCATCACACCCTGGATTTAGTTTTGTCATATGGGATAGAAGTGGGTAAGGTGGATATTATTCCACAAAATGCACTTCTGTCTGACCATTTTTTAATTACTTTTCAACTTATGATTGACGGCACCTTGGAACCTAAGGAAAAGATTATATTTAAGCGTAGTCTTTCTGAGGGTTCTATATCCAAATTCAAAACGTTAATTAAACACGTTCTTATTCCCTTATCCGAAATTAAACTGGAGAATGGAACTATATCTTATGATCAATTTGTTGATAATTTTATAAACACACTAAAATCTTCATTAGACACTGCAGCTCCACCTCAGCAAAAAGTAGTTAAGGCTAGACGATCAGCACCGTGGTATACTACAGAGACTCGCGCTCTGAAGAAAAAAACATGTAAATTAGAGCGAGCCTGGAGACGTGCAAAATCTGATGACTCAATGATGGCCTGGAAAAGAAGCTTATCCATATACAAAAGGGCTCTTATCAGAGCTAAGACATCATTTTATTCAACTTTAATTGAAGCTAATAAGAGCAATTTCAAGTTTTTGTTCAATACTGTCGCCCAATTAATTAATAACCCCAGTGCTCTTACTGCTCTTAATCCATTGATTCCGCCTTCGCTAACATGTAATGATTTCTTGCTTTTTTTCAATGAAAAAATTACAAACATCAGAGACAACATTGGCCAACATCGTGTCATTAGATTTGACCATAGTGATGCTCCTACCACTCCATTTCCAATTAAATCTTTATATACCTTTACACCCCTAACAGAGGCTGAAGTCTTGGATACTATTATGTCTTCCAAACCTTCGAATAGTTTTTTAGACCCTATTCCTAGTACACTCCTGAAAGCAATATTAGAATTTGTTATTGATAAAATTGTGATTATCTTGAATGCTTCGCATTGTGTGGTGCCACGCTCTTTCAAGTGTGCGGTCATCAAACCTCTTCTGAAAAAATCTAATCTTGATCCGGACTGTTTAGCTAAATATAGACCAATTTCCAACCTGTCATTTCTGTCTAAAGTATTAGAAAGAGTGGTTGTGAAACAGCTTCACTATCATCTCCAGAATAACAGTGTTTATGAAAGACTTCAATCAGGATTTAGGGCCCATCATAGCATGGAGACTGCGTTATTACTACTTGCTGCTGATAGTGGGCTGGTGTCAGTTTTAGTTTTGCTTGACCTGAGTGCTGCATTTGACACTGATGATCATGAGATCCTCATCTAGAGATTTAAAAGTGTAGTTGGCATGCGTGGGACTGTACTTTCCTGGTTCAGATCTTACCTCTCTGATAGGCACCAATGTGTTCATGTCAACCAGCAATCTTCACAACTTACTAGAGTTGAACATGGTGTGCCGCAAGGGTCAGTGCTTGGGCCAATACTATTTTTACTATACATGCTTCCCTTAGGCAATATCATTAGAAATCATGATATTAATTTCCATTCTTATGCTGATGACACACAACTCTATTTGTCTATAAAGCCCAATCAAAATAATGAAATGAATAAACTTGGTGCTTGCATTCATGACATCCAAACTTGGATGTCAATGAACTATCTTCTCCTTAATGCTGATAAAACTGAGATTTTGTTGCTTGGTCCTCAATCTGTACAAGACTCTCTTTCTCTTCAAGTTGCATCGATTGGCAATGTTGTTGTGTCTCCCAGTTCCACAGTTCGAAACCTAGGGGTGATATTTGACCTCGCTTTCAAGCCTCACCTAAACCAGATCCGCAAGAGTGCATTTTTTCATCTATGCAATATTGCCAAAATTAGAAATATTCTGACAAAGCCTGATGCGGAAAGGCTTGTGCATGCATTAGTTTCATCATGGATTGACTATTGCAACTCATTATTTTCTGCATGTCCAAAAAGACTGTTAAAGGTCTTCAACTTATTCAGAATGCAGCAGCACGGGCTTTGACTGGAACCAAACGTAGGGAACACATAACCCCAGTACTGAAGTCACTTCACTGGCTGCCTGTTGAGTTTAGGATTAAACTTAAAGTTATTTTACTTACCTATAAATCTATCAAAAACCTAGCACCAACTTACCTCCAAGATATATTGGTTTCTTACCAACCTGCCAGAATTCTCCTTTCACAAAACTTGGATCTATTAGCCTTCCCGTACAATCCTAAACGTAAATTTGGTGAAAGAGCTTTCGCATACCAGGCTCCACTTCTTTGGAATGAGCTCCCTGTTTGTATTAAACAAGCTGAAAAAGTCAATGCCTTTAAGTCAATGTTAAGAACATTTCTTTTTGATCAAGCTTTTACATAAAACATTGGGGATCACATTACATGTACCATCTTAATTAAGTTTTATTTTATTCTTATTGTTTGTGCTTCTTTTTGTTTATGTTGTTTTCCTTGTATTATTTGTTCATTTGTCCATTTATTTGTCCTTGTAATTATTGGTGTTAATTACCATCGTATTCTTAACCCTTGTGCAGTCCTTCGGGTCAAAGTGACCCGGTGGCTCACAATACGTACTGTATGGTGCCATTGCTTACTACTGAAAACAGTAAAATATCTTTGGGGGATGGGGTGATGAGTCTATGGAACTGAACTTTGGAATCTGGGTCTTTAAGACCCGATTGTAGGACACAGCCTGTGTGCCTTTTACGAAGGACCACACAAGGGTAACAGCCCTTCGAGGCAACCTGTGTTGCGATTTAGGGCTATACAAAAATAAAGTGATTGATTGATTGATTGACAGATAATGCACTCTTCACATTCCTCCCAAAAAACACCACAGACAGACTTCAGCTGATCCAGAATTCTGCAGCTAGGTTACTTACCAGAACCAAGAAGACAGAGCACATTACTCCAGTGTTGGTTTCCCTGCACTGGTTACCGGTAACTCACAGAATAGATTTTAAATACTAGTCCTCACTTATAAAGCCTTAAATGGAACAGGACCCAGTTACATTTCAAACTCACTGACCAGTTATGTACAAACTAGAACACTAAGGTCGTCCAATGTGGGCTTATAGTGACTCCCAGATATATGACAAAGAAAATTGGGGACGCAACCTTTGTTAACTATGCACCAAAGTTATGGAATACAATTCCAAAAGACATCAAGGAAGCCATTTCACTGAGTATATTTAAAACTAAATTAAAAACATTTTTATTCTCATCAGCCTTTGAAAAGGAGATAAAGAATGGAGTCACAATTCTGTGACCACTTTCTTTACATTCTTTATACTCTTTGCATTATCAAACCTTAATATATTTCTGATTTACACTATTAAAATTGTATAATGTATGTACAATCAGTTTCAGTGTTGTACCTGAAGGAGTTCATTGAACGATCGTTCACGAATGATATCATATTTTTGATGAACGTGAACGACTCATTCACTTTTGCCAAATGAACGGGAAGTTGTGAACGCGGTTATTCTGGCATTTATTGAACTGCGCTGTTATGTAGTTCACATTTCGTTCTTATTACGTTGTAATTATTGAGTCCTATAAGGTATAAAATGGGATCAAAACACAGCATTATCATAGATGTCATTTTTGTATTATTCTGAACAAATGTTGGCAACATAATGTTGTAGAATAGCCAATGAGAAGTGTTTTGGGCGGGGCAGAGAGAGAGAGAGAGAGAGAGCGCGAGAGAGAGTGAGAGAGAGAGAGAGAGAGAGAGAGAGGTGACCGGAGCAGGTGTTGTCCCGTTCTTGGAAATAAACATTGAAAACGAAACTCACTGAAACTGCTCCTCGTGTTCTAAGAACCTGCAGAGGGAAGTTAACCCTGGGGTAAGGTACTTACTTCTGCCCTGGAGGGGCGGCATTTTCCCCAGATTTCCTGACTACAGTCAGGATAACGTCAGGAACGGTCAATAATAATTTTACAATAATAACACAAAAAAAAGAACGAAAAAGTTCATTTTGGGATCCATGAACTTCTAGTTCATAATTTGGAAGAATGAACGATGAACTGAACTAATTCATATTGAGTAACTTGAACTGAACTTTGAACTAGTTCCTAATCAAGGTGAACTTTCCAAACACTGATCAGTTTATTCTTAATTATTGAAATTTTATAATACGTGGCATCTTGTACTCTTGTAATTTTATCTGTAATTTTATTTCATATTTATTGATCTATTTGTTTTTTATAATCAGTTTATTTTGTCACCCTGTCTTAAAAGTGTACTTTAAATGTGAAGCACTTTGGGCTACAGTGTTTGTATGAAAGGTTCTATACAAATAAAGAAATAGTTTGGGGACCCCTGATGTAGATTATATTGTAAACTGACACTAGTGATGACGGTGACAGTGATGGAGAGGGCTGTTCTGACCATAGACCTGACTTTGGTCATTGTTTGATTAATTGGGCTTTAATATTAATAATCAAGGATGTAATTTTTTTATTTTTATGTTTTCAAATTTCAGGTCAATTAATAAATGATCTAATTAGTGATCATAAGATTGACATTTTAGCTCTGACTAAAACCTGGCTTCAGCAGGATGAATATGTCACATTAAATGAATCCACGCCACCAATTTACATGAACTATTACACAGCCAGAACCAGTGGCCGTGGTGGAGGAGTGACAGTAATATCTCACTCCAGTCTTAGCCCTAAAATTAATCATAAAATTAATCATACTTACCACTTTCAAAGTCTAGTTTCATTCATTACTTTCCCCAACTGGAGAAACCAAAAAACAGAAATTTTTTGTCATAGTTTATCGCCCTCCTTGTCCTTAATCACAGTTTTTGATCAGAAGTCTCTGACATTCTTTCCAATGTAGTGTTGAACTGGGATATGATTAAAATAGTTGGTGATTTTAACATACATGTTGACAACAACACTGACTCTCTTACTAATGCACTTAGTGACCTACTAGACGGATTAGGCTTTATCCAAAATGTTAATAAAACCAACCCACATTCAGACATACTCTTGATATGATCTTAACATTTGGTGTTGAAACTAGTGACCTCGTTGTTTTTACCCATGATCCCATATTCTCAGATGACTTTTTAATGACCTTTCAGTTCATGCCTGAGGATATTCCCACCTCAGTGATTAAAACACAAATGAAAATGATACTACGTGACCGTGCTGTCTCAAAGTACAAAGAGTTAATTCAACCACTATTTGTGTCTATGTCATCTGATTATGAAAAGCGGTGTTTCCCAACCCTGGTCCTCGAGGCACACTATCCTGCATGTTTTAGATGTTTCTCTCTTTAACCACATCCGATTCAAATGATCATCCTATCATCCAGCTCTGCAGAAGAATGATAATGACCGGGAGGTGTGTTCAAACATCTAAAACATGCAGGATAGTGTTCCTTGAGGGCCAGGGTTAGGAAACACTGATGTAAAGGACACATTTAGTCCCAGTATGAGTGATGAGTTAAGTTGATAGTGCCATGCACACACTACAGGCTACTTTAGAAACAGTCGGCCCCCTTCAGTTAAACACCACCAAGATTAGATGTAACCTCCACATGGTACAATGCTGACAAACACTCCCTTAAAGCAGTACAGTCCAGTTGTGGTCGATTTTGGTGCCGCTGTAGTGTTTTGCCTGAAGGACGGCGGCATTTCCCATGAAGACCAGCGCCTAGTGTCGCAAAATCCTGATCTCCCGATCACCTGCATTTGGATTGGACTACATTTCTGTCTCCAGTGGCTGTGTGAAGGATGGATAGCGATGAGATAATGAATCCAGTTGTGGTTAAACAATATCATTGACGATGTTGAAAATAATAAATGTTTAAGTTTGGTTTTGTACCATATTCCCCCACCACCACCCTCACCCGTACTCTTCAGCTAGTGCTGTGAAACAGATAACACGTTATGTTTGAACATTTCACCGTAAATATGTGTACAGATCCCGATAGGAATATGCCGCAATATCAACCCTGCACAATTTGCATGAATATACAGTCTGTCAGGGAAATGTAGTCTCTCAGTGTTAATTTCATCACACAAAGTATTTTTGTCAACAACCGTTTTTACTATGATGATGATAAGACCACACGGCTGTTCTAAAAACACTGATGATAACCGGATATTTGTTGTTTGTTGAAGAATAAAACCAAGACGAAAATGTCTGAGCTCTATTTGAGCTTATCATAAACACATATTGGATTGAAACACACAGTCCTTCCAATAAACTTCAACTCCTAAAAGACATTATGACTGACTTCTTGATTACATATCACATGTTTTCATATCGTCTTTCTACTGTAGACCTCCATTTTTCTGTTGAATCAGGTCTATTTGGGTTATTGTAATTTATTATTTAGAATAGCTTAAAGCGTATGCACAGTACATATGTTTTCACACTAGTTTTCTACTCTAGACCTCCATCTGATAACATATATTTCTTTTGAATCATTCTAATTTTTGTGATGTATTATTATTATTCAGAAGGTTTTATCTGTACAGTATTTGGTATCCTGTGATCTTAAATTTTTAGTTTATTTCAATGCGTTTGCTCAGTTATAAAGGTAGCTGTAAAAATTTATGTGTGTCTATTTCTAATAAATTGAAGAAGCACTGAGGATTTATTCATTCAAGTTAATTCAATCAAACATGTAATCAATATGTTAGTTATAATCAATATGTTAGTTATAGAACACAACTCACTGGAATTAATACACAAAAATATTCCTGAAATAAATAGAAAGACTTACATGTTTGGACTATAACTGGACTGAAAACTAGATTTTTAGTTGACTAAAATATGACTGACAAAAATGATTTGTGAAAGACTAAAAGGGACTAAGAATGAACTTTAACAAAAGACTAAAATGAAAAATGGTGAACACCATTAACAATTGTTTCCTCTACAGTTATTATATTATTATGATTCTATATGAATTATACATACATTACTACAATTACATATGCAAGTCTGTTTTTGTCAGTAATTTTTGAGCTACTAGAAGCCAAGATTCCTATATGTACTTAGTAATAAAGTTCAATATGATTCTGATGCTTATTGACCAACATTTGGAACATAACATTTATGTTGCTTTATCAGGAATTTACTGTCCTGGACACTACCCTATCACTACCTCCAACTCAGAAAGGTTGGAGGTAGGGATAAGCCCGTACAAATGGTCCTTAGAAGACTACCTGGCTTGATGTGCGACATTTTGGACCTGCTGGAGGACCCCAATCATCTGAGTCCCAGGTGGAGGGGACATTGGTGCTCCTGCCCAAACTTTAAGGACATGAACACTGACTGGGAGAGACTCTGCTGTGGGAAAAAACCCTGAGAAGTGTGTCAACAACATGACAACTTTGCAATAGAAGATGAACAAGAACCTGGAGTAGAGCAAAGACAAAACCTAATCGGCAGTTTGTGCTCTGGCAGCGTGTGTGTGTGTGTGTGTGTGTGTGTGTGTGTGTGTTATTGTGTCTGGAAAATAAGGGACACTTTTCCAGACCCAAGGGGACAGTACAAACTAATACTGCCGACTAATATAACACATCATTGTTTGAGTGTATTGTAAATAGTTTTGACAGTTTATTTTATTCAGAATTTACCTTTCACTTATTTGTGTGTTTGAAAATAAATACATTTGTGCAAAACAAGACAAACTTTTATTCATACACCCTCTTTCACAGTTTGCAAAATTAAAGTAGTTTTTCCACAGTCAAATAGTTATTTTGCCACTTGTCCCTTCACAGTAAAGGAAGTAATAAATAAGACGGGACCTACAGAAAAGAAAAAAAAAATGTCCAGGGTGTAGGTTTGGCCTAAACTTTGGTAGGGACATTGATACTAACCCAAAAAAGAAAAATCATTCTCAGCAGAGCAGAACACTTTACTTTTTCCAATGTGCAAATTCAGCATACACATACATATTGCTTTTTGTCAAAACATTCAAGACAGCAACTAAATAAATAACTATTATTGGAATCTCCTGTATTATGCAGCAAACACAAAGAAATTAAAAAGAATCTGCACTTCAGGTAAATAGTGGAATCTTAATTATTGGGATACTGTGCATTTAAGAGTTAAAAGATCCAGAAAATAACTAATAAATTAATATAAAGAACTATTGCACTGTATAAAACTACATAAAATAAACCAAAAATCTGTTTTATTGCAGTGTGTCTTGCATATTTATGTGCATCTGTCTTGGTCAACTGGCAAAACTAAATACAGCATGTTAGGCCTACACTAATTAAAATGGGACCCATTAGCATCTTTGCATTATCTCCATGCTCATAATTATTGGAAGTAGCCTGTCAGGGATAATGTCTTTGCCTGTTGGCAACTTACAGTAACAGTCATTCATTTTTTCCTGTTCCGTGCGATCGCCGTGCGGCTGGCGTGCACTCTCCAGCCGTTTCCAGCCAAGGTCCGTGCACGAAGCCTCCCCCCTCCTTGTCGTATTCAAATGTTAAACACGCCTATTCATTCGATTCCAAGGTGTCACCAGTAGATGGTTCTTCTCTCATGAAGAACATTCAGGGAATGCATTGACGTCATGCGATCCCATGATTCTGTTGTTGTGCCGCCATATTGGACTCCAAAAAAACAACCTTGCATAAGACACATTACAACATGCTAGCGTTTTATCAGGATTATATGAAAATCCAGACATTCCTGGTCCCACCATGGGTAAATTATGTTATACTGTCGGTTGTACTAATCGCCAGGAGAAAACAGATGATGTTTCCTTCTATAAAATCCCTGGAGAATCGGAGAGACGGTGGAAATGTCTGGACGATATACGCCGCAAGACAGGGAAACCAAATGAAGGCAGTTGACTTTGCAGTGTTCATTTTGTATCTGGTAGGTGAATTTTTATAATTTCACACACGTTCTGCATGTGTCCATACTCCTTGTCGATGTATTTATGTCAGTAGACATTGGTAGATAACTTCCTGAATTCATTGTTTTTCTGTAACTTTGAAGACGTCCACAATGGAAACAAGCATAAATGTTTTGTGTCATCACTGCCACATTCGTACGGTTTTATGTACTTTTATGGCCAATAAACAAACAAAAAGATGTGCTAAATACGCTAACATGAATTTGAAACGGACCAGGAGGCCTGTACCGTGTTGTCTTATGAAACGAACCTTGCGTTTTTGTGGATTTCTGTGTCATTAATAAATCAGTGTAGGCCCCTACTGACCTACATGTACATGTCTTTCTACAAAAATATTAGAAGAGTTTTGCTTTAGTTGTTATTGCTTTATTTTGATTTTGTTTGAGGTAAATAAGTTCAGTCGCCTGATTATGTCCCAAGCATCTTCTCTTTTAACCGCAGTCCACAAAAAAAGCGTAGACATGTGGAAATAGTATCAGCGGAGAAAAGAGATGAAAAGACGCAGGTTGGAGAATCTACAAATGAATAATGCCATAGAAGTGAAGTGAACGGAATTCGTATAAATATATTTATTTTTGCTCTTGTTTTTTGTTATTATTTGTTGAACTTAATATTGTTGTCTTTGATATGTTGTAATTGTAATGCTGTTATTAATTTTATACTGTTAAATATCTTTCAAATATGTAATAAAAAAATAAATATAAAATAAAAAACATTACATCTGCACAGATTGACCTCATACCGTTAAATATTGAATATATGTCTATAAGCCTAAAAAGTGGACACGTGTTTTTACCCTGTTTTTAATATGATACCATGTAAATGACATTGATGAATAGACTTTTGGGATGTCGTCTATTTTAGTCCACTAAATAGATTAGAAAAACACATGAAACAAAATTACTTTGATGATTCAAATTAAGTAAAATAAAATCACTCCATCTGCAAAGACTCACTTGTCACATTTCTATTGTTTTCAATGGTGTACTGTATACCCCATCAGTTGTGAGCGACGGTACAGTTAAGTTACGGCTGTTGTGTCCAGCGTGTGTGTCGTATGAGTAGAAAAAGGATGTGGGCGCATGCACACTACTTTTTCTATTGTTCTCTTGTATCTGGTGGTACTGGATTACAATGCTCATCGTGGTCAAATGTGAACTGCCTCGTTTTCAACAAATCTCAGCTTCTCCCCTCAGGTCGTAGGTTTAGAATGTCTACATGCAGAACCAAAAAGGTACAAATACAGTCCTGTCCCCTCAACAATAAAAGCATTAAATAACACATAAGCTAGTCTTCAGGGGCAGCGCTATATGTTAATTTATTATTGTTTATATCCTGTCTGGAGCACTTATCTGTCTGCATGTCATTTGTTGTTAGTTGCCTGTGTTTTGACCTGTGTTACTGTTAAGTATTTAGTTGTTTGGTTTTTGCTTTTATGCCACTTTTTTTTTACCTGCAACCAAATCTACCTTCAGGTACAAATAAAGTTACCTTACATTACCTTACTTACAGCCCAAAAGCCAAAAGGCTGAGTACACTATTAGCATCATTTACTATGCAAATGTTGTCGTCATCTGAAACCATGTGCGGGGGGAGGGGAGTCACAAGGGTTTACTTCAGTCAGGATCACTTCTAACGCCTGCTGAAGGCTGAATCCCAGGCTGAAATATAAGTAATAAATCAATATATATATTCTGTATATTCTATATACCAGTCTGAGCTGGTTTGGTTTATTAAAAAAAGGGAGAAAATTGGTGTGCTCATCCCACAGCTCCCGCCCGGATCCGTTTTGATTTTGAGAACCAACTGTGACGTGTTACAGCCCGATGGTGGTCCTTATCTGGCACATAGGTATAAAATAGGTGCGACTGTGATGCGGATCCACCGCACAATCTGTTGCTGTCCGGACTGTATTTTACGCTCACTTGCCCTGAATTGAGACAATCACTGCTCCTCCTCGTAGCCAAATGAGACATTGCAGCTGGTTTTCAGCAAGGCAGTTTTGGGGCATCACGCCATAGAGGGGGATACGAGAACAAAGGGAAGCTGGCCACGGACCTGGGATGGAAACTTGAAACAAAATGAGTGGCTGCTACTATAAGACAGGTAAAACTATAGCACTTCAAATTACATGAGGGGTAGAGATGCGCGGATGATGCATATTTTCATCCGCAACCACTTCTTAAAATTTGCATGAACAATTTCCTCCCAATTTTCAGAACCGAAACCACCCGCCATCCGCAAAATAATTCCAAAATCATCTCCACCCACCGCACAATGTAAACGCGAGCGGGTAAAATCTTATCTTTAAAAAAAAAAAATATATATATATATTTTATGGATGTTGGCATATTACATCTAGCCCAGAGACAATGCTTGAAAAATAGCTTTTTTATTAGCATAATACTAATACTAATACTGACACATTTACAGAAATGTTCATTAATGTGTGCTGTCCCTGTTAACCTGGTGCTCTGAACTGTTTTACTTGCACATCTGTTTTTATTATATTTTTTAAAAATCTACTGTGCTTTGTGTTCCATGCTTTTAATTGCACTGCAGTTTTTTATCATTATCATAGTTTTTTTTATTGATTCTTTTATTTTATTGTTCAGACAGCAAGGTTCCTCACTTTGCCTTGTAAGTCACTTTAGATAAAAGCATCTGCCAAATGCTTAACAACAACTTACACCTGTCCTAAAATAAAAAAAAAAAAAAGCAAACATTAGAAAAGCACTACTGGATCACCACTGAAATGAAATCAGTTGTTCCTGTTCACATTTCCAACATATCCTGAAAATTTCATCAAAATCCGACCATAAGTTTTCGAGTTATCTTCCACATAGACAAACAGATAAACGCTGGCAAAAACATAACATTTGTCAATACAAGTATGACAAATGTTGGCATCTTCACTTTTATGTCTCGTATTCCTAAAAAGAACAGGAATACGAGACATATAACCAACGTCCAACAGGCCTACCCCCCGATAGGCCTGTTGGACGCATATCTGACCCTCCTGCGTTACGTTGCCTTTTGTTGCTGCTTGACATGTGAGAAACATTCCGAGCAGGAATTACCTTCACATGTTTCTGTTTAGTCTATTGGCGGAGGTAAATATATCACGTACATATCACGGCAGCACAGGTCCACATATGAATCAGTTAATTTAGATTTTTACCTCTTGTGGCACTCACTCTCTTGGGGTCATGACAGAAAAAACTTGCTGGAGATGCTTTCGGTTTAGTCCAGCTGTGATGAACCCTGTTAAACCTGCCCGTCTGATGACTTTTAAATACATAAACAGCTTCACACATTTTGCAGATACCACATCCTGCACTTGTGTTGTCTAAATATACCACTTCCAGAAACTGTTCTTACAGTACATTCTCTCCTTCTTTCAAGTTTTAAATTCACCTGTTTTTAATTTCTCACGCACTGACTTCGCTGCCACTGTCATCTGCATTCTGTTTAAACTAAGCACCAGTGAATGATCACATTAACAGGATACTGCCTGATTAAAATGCATCTTAATGTCGTTTTCCTTCATTTGTTTACCTTTGGAATAATATGCAAAATTATTATTTTATTTTATTTGAGTGCTTCAACCGCATTTAATTAAAATGTTAGTTTTCGCCACGTCATCCACCCGGTCCGCAGTCGATCCGCACCGCCCAAGGTTCATCCGCACATCTCTAGTTGTTTTATCATGGAATCAATATCGAAATGTGGCAGAAAACAAAACATGAACAAATGTAAAATTATTTTTATTAATGCTACCATATGTGTAGTATATTGAAATAGTATTTAAACATTTTCAATGAATGTAGATTTTTCCTATATTAAATTAAAATTGGCTGTAGCGGTTGCAGGTGTTGCTTGTAAGGAGTAGAAGTTACTTGCTTCTTTTGATAGCTGTAGAGAAATGACATGTAAGAAATGTATATGGATCGAGAGTAATGCAGGAGAAACACAAAACTGGAAATAAAGCCACTATAAACATCAAAAAATTTAATAAAATGTATTTTCTATGTTATACTACAGAATTATAAGATAAGAATAACAATAATTAGCAATGCAACATCAAATATAAAAAGACAAATGGAACACCGTACACAAAACAATGCATAGGGCAGGTCTCCCTTGAAAAAGAAATCATTGATCTTAATGGGTAAATAAAGGTTAAAAAAAAAAGTCAAATAGACACACAACAATAACAAAAACATCTTGTTATCAGACTGATTTGAAGATGTCAAGTTTACTGACTAACTGATGCTTGGTGCTACTGAAGTGAGCTACACAGACCCTTCAGGACTGACTAAATAAACCGCATGCAACAACCCCTGTAATTTTAGCTACACTCGGCGCAAGGTGCTATAGATAAACAGGACTATGAAGAGTCATAACTCAATGCACACGGGTTTTGTTTTACTCATCATTTAGAGCAACCAACACGGTTTGACTTCTTTTGCAAACAATGCAGTCAACTGAACAAAAACACCAAAAGAATCCTGCTTTTCTCTGAAACTATTACATAACAATTATCAGAAACTACAGCCACATACATATAAACTGACATGATAATACCACAATCATTCAGTGTGTACCTTTCCACAGTAGGAACTTAATTAAGTTTAATCAAACTTTATATTTGTAGGTTGCAGTCATCTTTATACAGTACTTTTTAGGTTTTTGCGTGGCTGCTCGTGTCAGTGAGGAACTGCGAATGATTAATGCTGGCTATTAATTGTTACCACTCAAATTTCCGATGACTAACATTAGCATTCTCATTCTGATTTGAGCATCAAAATCGACTTACTATACCCAGCAGGAACAGAGCCAAGGCAGCATCGGTCAGAAATCTCTCCTCGTCTTTCAGCTCCGGCCAGTGAGTGAAAACTTGTTGATCCTTGGCTGATCTTTTATCCGGGTAGCCTCCCTTTTTCTTTTTTGTCTCATCAGACAGAACTTTTCGTTTAAGTTGTTTAGGAGTTTAACCGTGTTTGCAGTAATTGAGTGAAAGCTTTTGTTTTGACTTCCATATGTATAATGAATGTGGAAAGGGGGAAGTGACATATGCTGTAAAGCAGTCACACATTTGAAGGTTTTTTGTGTGGCAGGTACCCTCCTCAAAGTTGTTTAGTGCAAGTGAAAGCTATACAGCCCCCCCCAAACATAACAGAGTTGTCATTCAACTAGTTGTAAGTCGACGTATCATGACAAATATATTATGAAGGTTGAAAAGTTACTTAGTGTTGGTTTAAACAAGAAACATGTAAATTAGAGAGGCAATGGCGCCGATCCAATTCGGAACATTCTTTCAGTGCCTGGAAAAATAGCTTACTAAAGTATAAATACGCTTTGCGTACAGCCAAAATGAGATATTACTCACCCATAATAGAAGAAAACAAGAATAACCCTAGATTCCTGTTCAGCCACACCTCCGTAGAACCAGTTATTCCATCAACTCAAGTACTACAGCCTTGATAGACAGACACAGCTCAATGGAACCATCTATCCCACCCACGCTCGACTGTGACGATTTCTTGCAATTCTTTAAAAATAAAATCTCAACTATTAGAGATAAAAATAGATAAACTACTCCCAAATATTAGATCAGAAAAAGCAGCGGTCTCAAACCTTGGCCTTTTTATAAACCCCTCTGTAACACTAAATAATTTCACCACTGTAGACCAAACTGATGTCATATCTATTATCATGTTTTCCAAATCAGCCACCTGCCTCTTCGATCAAATTTCAACAAATCCTTTTAAAGTGATTCTGCCCCTAATTATTCGCACTGTCCTAAATATAATTAACACTTCATTAATTACTGTATATGTGCTGCAGTCATTTAAATATGCTGTTATTAAACCAATTTTGAAAAAAACCTACCCTAGACCCTGACATTCTAGCCAATTATAGGCCTATATCTAATTTGCCCTTCCTCTCAAAAGTTCTACAAAAAGTAGTAGTTAAGCAGCTGTGTCAGCACCTGCATGATAACAATTTATTTGAACAGTTCCAGTCTGTCTTTCGAGCTCATCACAGTACTGAAACTGCATTATTCAAAGTCACTGATGACTTATTATTAGCCGATAGATTAGTATCGATCTTGGTGTTATTAGGCCTTAGTGCAGCTTTTGACACCATTGACCATAGTATCTTAGTGCAGAGATTAGAATGTGATATAGGTATTAGAGTATGACTATGAGCAGCAAAGTCAAACAAAAGTCAACAAAATATGAAGGAAAACAAGATGGACATACAGCAATTCCTCAGACAATATGAGGAGAATAAAACTAAAGACAAGTCGGACAATCATCAAGGAGGATCACCAATCCAGACTATTGTGCCACCATCTGACAGAGGAGGGTCTGACTGGAACGCAAACTATCATATATATCCTCTAAATGTGAAACCATATGATTTTGGTGCTTTTTTTTTATAAGTAAAGTTATGGAAGGATTACTAAGCCTCAACTACAATGTTTTGACACACAAAGGCCTTCTACAAGTTTACAAATGGTAACTCATCTTTGGTTACACTTCATGCTAATTCCATATGTTGCACCTCCGTGTGGACTTTTTCTGTTATCGTTCTGTTATGAAGATAATTCTCTCGATAGAGTTGGTACAATCAAGTTGAGCCACTACAGAAATGCTTTTGTTTTGCGCTGTTGGATCATTGCAATTTTAAAGTTTGTTGTTCTGCGCTGGCACTGATAGCTGACTGATAGGTAATCTGAACATTTATGTGTGGCCATCTGGTCTGTGATGATACACCCTGATTGTGAATTAAACTCATGCAATGTGTAGTCCAATGCCATGTAAACTGCAAGTGACACAACGTTACAGACTGAATTCACCTGATGCTGTCTGGCTTCGTATTGTAAGTTAAACAGGAAAAGGCAGAAGGAGCACCTCAAGTCATCACAAATGATTGGTCACATTTTCCGGGAAAGTCGCGGTGATTGGTTAAAATCGTAGCATTGCACTGAATTCACAAAAATTAGCTAAATTTGAATTGACGTTGCAAATTGCAACATCGCAAATCCTCGAGGGTCTGCTGGTTCCATTGTTCCCATGTGTATGTTTGAATGCAAATAGCTCCTCTAAGTTGGGCCAAGGTTTTTTTTTTTTTTTTAATTTCCTCTCCAGAATTTGTGTGTTCTCCAGACTCTTCCTTCTCCATAATATACACATCTTCAGCTGCAACAGTCAACACGTAGATTCAGAAACGGCGTGAACAAGGTCACGCAATTAATGTTCAGTTCCAGGGACACAGTGGTTTTCTGCCCGAATGTAATTTTTTTCACTATTAATATTGTACTTAGTAACATGAGGAGTTACAAATGTTGTGAAGTAAAATACTTGGGTCAAAATGAAATTGAGTAAAAGTAAAAATTACACATTTAAAAAATTACTTGGTTACTCATAAAAAGTAGTCAATTACAGTAATGTGAGTAAATGTAAATTGTTACTGTCCACCTCTGCATCATATATTGCAGACTAGGAGCAGTGGGGTGCATATAGTACAATGTTATTAATCTCACTCAACATTGGTTGGGAGACATTATTGTATTCAGTGTGTGTCTGTTTGTGTGTCTGTTTGTGTGTCTGTGTCCACAGAGTCATATCATGCTATAACTCAATGAATACTTGACATATCACCATGAAATTACGTGGGCATATACATATTGCTGATGTGCATCAGATGCAATGATCCATTTGAGTAAACTTCAAAGATCAAGGTCGTATTTATTAGAACAAGTGACATTACTGGCTGTAATTCAACAACCGTTGTCATAGAAACTTGAGATTGGTACAAAATAGGGGCGAGATTATATATTTTCTGAATACGTGTTTCATTGAGGAAACTCACAGCAATGACACAGATGAAACAAGGCAGTCAGAGACAGCAGACCTCTGCCAAGGCTTGATTATTCATTCACACGTGGCGTGATTGAGCCATAATAGGTGTTGACCAATCTGAGGTCCAAAGGTGAGACGATGTGAATGTAAAAAAATACGAAAGATTCTATCTTGTCTGATTCCTGAGATATTACCACTTATGCTTTTTAGTGGTAATATAATATAATATATACAATTCATTGTCTTCATAATATTTCAATGAAGGCAATGAAATATTACCTTCATTGCTCAAAATCTACTGGGGTCTTCCTTGACCCATTACCTGTCATTCCTGAAAGTTTTATCAAAATCTGTTCAGAAGTTTTTGTGTAATCCTGCTGACAGACAGACAAGCAAACAAACAGACAAACAAACTTATTCAAATTTAATACCTCCTTGGTGGAGGTAAAAATGTGGACAAATCAATGGGGACACAAAATATATTACAGCCATGGCACAAATACATCAGCAGGAGGCGCCATACTACTCAATAATTTTTCTGGGAAACTAGTCACAACATAAAGCGATGACACAAGGCATTGGATAATTTGCGTGTTTGAAAATGAACCACTTTATGATTCTTGGAAACATTTCTGCTACAATATCCTCAATCAGAACAAAATTGATTACAGAACTAACTACCATATTGAAGGAGTTATCTCAATATGGTAATGGATGGCTTGATAGGCAGCCCTTAGAATTTCTTAATCATCATTACATTTCCACATTGCTATATTTTTGTAACACGTTTCACATTAATGATATATGCTGCATATTAAGCTCAGATGCACAAACCTTTACTTCAGTGATTCTCAAATCCAGTCCTCATGGCCCAGTGTCCTGTGTGTTTTACATATTTTCCTCTTCTATCACACCTAGTTCAATTATTGATCAACAACAATTGCCCAAATTGTGATAAATAAAATATTACTTACTCATCAGAAGCTTGATAATGATGTAATGGCTTCCAGCTGTGATAATGCAAAAGCCTATGTATGTGATTTGGGGGCTCATTGGATTCAGATATTAATTTTTGGAGATATTTATATCTTCATTCTATGGGGTCTAAGGATTTAAAAAAAACATGTCTCCATTTTTTAGTTTAGCTTTTAGTGCCTTTAAAAGGCAAGATTTATAAACATACATTCTCTGTATAATTTTGTTGCTTGGCCCCTGAGCATTTAAACATTTTGTTCAAAAAGAGGGCTAAATATAGTGATCACCCCACCTTTGCGTGATGTTAGCATCACGTATTTGCCAACTAAGCAAACTCAGGATCTATTATTTCCAAGCTGTCTGCAACTTTTTATCTGAAACATTTATGTTTCATGTTTAGTCTACCATTACCAGTGTTCCAGTCACAATTTTGACTTTTTCAGGAAATTGCATACCTTTTCTCAACTTTTTATGTTTAGAAGGAAATTTTTAAACCATCAGTCTTTCCACACAATATGAAGCAAGGGGTTATTACACTAATCCCAAAACCTGGCAAGGAGCTCACATTTTTGAAAACATTTGATAATCTCAGACCAATTACTTTACTTAACCTCCTGAGACACAGTAAATAAACATATTCACCATTTTACATCACATAATTGTAAAGAGATTGATGTCACAGTTTTTTTCAGATATATTTGTATAAATATTTTTAATATGTCCTTTTCAGTGGACAATTGTATTTTTTAAGTCAAGCTTTGAAACTGCATTGCTGGGTGCCAGGAAGTTAATAACAATTACAAAATGTTAATGCATCTATGTCAAAAGACTAAAAGCTGGTATCATTGATATTATTTCAGAAACATAATCAGGATTAATTTTAAGGGCGCTATATACGCAACAATATACAACTTATATTAGACTATATAGAGACTTCATTGACACAGGATTTTTTTTTTATTTTGATTAAACAAAAATTATGTTTAGGACTTTAGTACTTTTTGGTTTTTGGGAAATGTTTTTAGACTTTGTAAAATTAATTTACACAGATACCAACAGCTCGGTTCTATTACCACAAGGTTTGTCCCCAAGATTTTTAATAGACAAAGGAAGGATGTCTGTTTTCTCCATTGTTATAAATCTCACCCAACATTGGTTTGGAGTTTGGAGTCGTTTATTGTAATCATTATTGTGCATGTGTGTGTGTGTGTGTGTGTGTGTATGTGTGTGTGTGTGTGCCTATAGAGGCATATTATGCTATAATTCAATAAATCCTTAAGATATCACCAAGAAATAATATGGGCATATACGTACATATAGCTAATACACATCAGATGCAATCATCCATTTGAGTAAAGGTCAAAGGTCAAGGCTGCATTTAGCAAAGAGGTTAAAATGACATTATTGGCTCTAATTCATGAATGGGTTGTCATAGCCACTTGAGATTGGCACAAAATAGGGGGCGAGATTAGGCATTCTCTGAATACTTGTGTTTTTGCTGCAGCTGAAATGCACTCAATTTTTTATTAAAAACTCTGACTTTGATAAACTAACAGTATTTGGATCCAAAAAATTCTCATTTATATAGGCACCTTCTCTAAAAGCTTCTGGGTTTAAATTGAACCTTAGCAAATGTGAATTGTGAATTACCTATTCAAAATTTTATTAACCATAACACTCCTGTCAAACAAACAGTAAAATATTTGCCCATGCATATTACTAGAGACTCGATCATTTAGCCACGTTTAATATTTGGAGTTGCTTGGGGAAATCTAAAACACATCTCAACTCTTGGTCTCAAAGAGATATTTCCATTAGGCCAAACAAAATAGCACGTGTGGTTCCGGTCACCCGACCGACCCAATTTTTTTTTTTAACAATGAAAATGCTGACTATGTAGACATTTTATCAGTTTGTCAAAATAAATTAAATATAATGAACCGGCCGACTGCCGACTCTTATCTTCGAAATTCCCAATGACTGATGATGAGAGAATTTATTTCTCCGTATTTAGTCCGTATTCATGTTTACCAACATCTGTCACCTGTCTGACCACCGTGATTTATGACTAGTGACAAACGACGACCATATACATCGTGTCCATGTCCATCAAAACAACCCTCAATGCATGTGATTGCTGCGCCAGTTTTGATTGGCTGTTCGCCTCTTGATGAATCTTTCGTACATGGTCTGTTAATTTCCCACTCACTTCACACTTGGTTTGTTTCAAAAACACCAGCGTTTCTTTATTAATTGGGAAGATGGTTTCATATCTTTATGGAGCATCTCTTGGTCACAAAGACTTGTGTGCCTGGTGTGGGGAACCAAATACAAATCCTCTTCCAGAGCTAAAAAATAAATTTAAAACTGTACTCCCGCTCTGTCAAGATTGTGAGGAATGTCAAGAAGCCAGTAACAGAACAGCAGTATGGCAAGAGGAAATAAGTTGAACAGTAAATAGATAGCTGTATATGTCCACTAAAGCCTTCAATATTGGGGCCTTTATTTCAAAATTTATATATATTATATATAATATTTAGATGTGGATAGAATTTACATTAGTAGTTAAACTGTATTTTTGTTGAAAAAAAATCAATAAAAGACAAAATGTTGATGTCAAATCAGATTTTATTGTATTTCAATCATCTAAAATTCATTTATGCTCTCTTAAAACATTCTGTAAATGTACATGTACATGGAAAATCTGAGGCAATGTGTTGATTTTCTAACTGCTGGAAAGAATAACTGATATTAAATCTTAATTTTTGGAGCTTCTTTTTAGAAGACGGGTATATAAAATTGCAAATAAAATAAAATATGGATGACCGACCTACCTACCCAATTTTTTCCTATCCATGTGATGGGAACCACATATATTATTTTGTTTGGCCTCATAGGAAGAACATTTTTGACAAAAATATTGAATGCATATCCCGATTTATTTATCTGGCCCACTCATGGTTAATACCCAAATATACCATTAAAACCATCATTCAAATGATATTCAGCTATGTCTGGAAGGGAAAACACATTATTTTAAAAAAGCAATTTGATTTAAGAGTATGAAGAAGTGGCATTAGGGAAATTGACATTGATCGCAATAATGACATCAAAATTATAACATAATAATGACATGAAAATTAACAGGTTGAGACAATTTCTTAATGGGATTATCCAGAATAAAATATATTTTAGCTCAATTTTTAGATAATTGCGTGTACATATATACATATAATTGGCATAAAAAATCATGTAATTCAGATGTACATTGAGAAATTTAGATTTTACCATTTTGAGCCAAGCTGTATTAGCATGGAAGTGATTAGGGCATGTCATTTATTTCACTGACACTAAACACTATTTTTAGACCTCTTCTAGGGTTCTAAACAACATCACAGTTACATGGTAGTAAGTAAAGGGTCCTTAAATGAGGACGTCAGAAATAATCGATGATCTGGAAATTCACAATTTCATTGCATTCTTTTTTTTTTTTTTAAAACAACAACCTGTTAGTAGGCTCAGCTTTACTGTTGAATACAGCTTCATTTCAATGTCTAATGAAATACTGGACTATGTTTTTAAAAAAGAATGCAACAAAATCATGAATTTCCAGAGCATGTTTGGCTCAAAACAGGAAAATCTAAATTTCTCAATGTACATCCAAATGGTGTGATTTTGATGTCAATTATATATATGTACTCCCAATCATCTACAATTTGAAGCAAAAGGATTTTTACTCTGGATAACCTCTTTAAACATTCCAAATATTTTTTCTTTCATATTCCAAATGACATTTTTGCTGAATTTGGATGCATTGAATTTCAGAGGTCACTATGAATCAAAAAAGCTACGCAATAAACTCTCCTCATTTCATCAACAGTGCTGTATTGGAGATTGATTTAATAAGCACAATTTCAGCCCCCGCATAACTCCTCTATGGAATTGTAGATATGTTCTACATAAGCACAAATCAATTTTCTTCCAAAACTGGAAAGAGTTTGGTACAACACTTACAAGACAACAACACATTCAACATTTTGAAAATGTTTTGGTCATATATATAATAAATGATAAACTGAAATAGAAGGAAGTGGTTAAGGCAATACCTCAAATACATAGAAATAGGTTTCACCCAAATTTGCCATCACTCATGGTCGTCACTTCAGTGATTCAGAATTAAATAATTTAGCGATCCAAAATATATTTAATAATGAGATCTTCCCAGTAGGAACTTCTGGAGCTTCAATCCTTATTTGTTTCCTCCAAAAAAGAAATACAAATCTTAATATCTAAATTTTTCAAATGTCCTATTGCACCCAAAGTGAAAGCGATCCACTATAAATGGTATATATCCCTCTGTGGAGTTCCTAAGTAAATGTTTTGGATTTGATAACAATAATCGCTCCTTTTATAATGAACTACAAACCACTTATTCTTTGATTGTATATAGTACACTAATGCATTTTGGGATGATTTCCATCTTATTAATTATAATTTTATCTAGTTATATACCAACTCCTGCTTTTCACTGTCACAATGTTTTGTATGGCTTTATGAATAAGAATTTTTTGTATGATATGTCAATTAACACCCTAGAAATATTGAGAAAAACTTTTTTTTTTTAATGCAAGCCAATTTTTTAAACTATAATACAAAGAACTCTTTTCTTCTTGCCAATAAAATACATGAAGAAGCGAACTCCTGAGACACCTCACAATTTAGTAGAGGATATGAAACTCTTGGAAAACCCCTAGCTCCATGGACATTTAAAAGTGAAACGACTTTACTTTTATTCATAAATCCTACAATTTTATTGTATTTTATATTATATCCATACCTCTTGTACGACTGTTGATCTCTATGAGCCATATAGATTGATAGAGAGAGAGAGAGAGAGAGAGAGAGAGAGAGAGAGAGAGAGAGAGAAAGAGAGAAAGAGAGAGAGAGAGAGAGAAAGAGAGAAAGAGAGAAAGAGAGAAAGAGAGAAAGAGAGAGAGAGAAAAAAAGAAAGAAAGAAAGAAAGAAAGAAAGAAAGAAAGAAAGAAAGAAAGAAAGAAAGAAAGAAAGAAAGACATTTTTACCATGAAAACCGATTATAAAAGTAAAACTAGAATACGATTAATAAAGTTTTTGGAGAAAAAATGCGGAACTAAATAAAGGTTAATAAAAGTAAAGTAAAGTAAAAGTACGAAGGTCAGAGTAAAGTGAAACAAAAATGATTTAACAGAAGCACAAATTGACACAGTGGGATTATTATTGTTGTTTCTATCTGAATTCTTAATACAGTTTCCTAATAATAACCTGTAGATAAATTGAATAAATAACAATAAGCTGTATTTAATAAAAGGTACCTGTTTGCAGACACTCTCTATCCATGGTAGGTTCTGTTTCCGGTTCTTCAGCTCACAGACGGAACATAGCGAAGCTCCGTTGGGGACGTGAAACTTTCCTCCACAAACAGCTGAAACACTCTGAAAGCTGCTGCTGTTTCCACTGTCAAATTCAACTACGATTTAGCTCCAACCCACCAGGAAACTGTCTTAACTCCGGTCCTTTCAGAATAAAAGCCCAGCGGTGATGGTACGTCAATGCGTCCGCCATGTTGGGCCGGGGAAACCTGACCGGAAATACATGCAGATAAAAAGGAAAAGCACTATTTATTTATTTATTTATTTATTTATTTATTTATTTATTTATTTATTTATTTATTTATTTATTTATTTATTTATTTATTTATTTAGTGCATGATCAAACAAATAAAATAAAACAATGAAAAATAATATAAAAACAAAATGAGATTGAAAATACCAGAATCTGTTGTATGTGTAAGTCTGAATTCTGTACAATGAAAAAGGAGTAGAAAGAAGAATACACTTATTTATTCCAAACTCTCGACTGATTCTATATCCAATATATAAAAAATCGTAATTAATAATATATATATAATAATATATAATATATAATATTAATATATAATATATAACTAATATATAATGCAGTAAATTAATTATACACAATAAAATAACCACTGCAGTACAGTTTATACAAGAGGGAAGAGGAAACTATTTAACTGATTCCTTTGAAATATATATATATATATATATATATATATATATATATATATATATATATATATATATATATATATATATATATATATATATACGTTTTTAAATTATATTTAATTCTGTTTTTCTTCTCAGTAACATGAAGTAAAATAAGTCCATCCGGTTCAATTTTTCAATTTGTATTGAATCAAACTGAACTGAATTGGTTCAAATTGTAGTGAATCAGTTAAAAAAATTTAGGAATCGTCCCTGAATCGGATCATAGTCTGAATCGAGATTTGAATCAGATCATTTTGTTAGAGAAAGATTGACACCTCTAACATATATATATATATATATATATATATATATATATATATATATATATATATATATATATATATATATATATATATATATATATATATATATATTACCATCGCTCTGGACCAAGACATGAACTGGTTCTGGACTGGACTTAACCTGGACTGTACCTGTTGTGTTTATGGTGTTGTTCCTCCCTCTGGTGGACAAACAGAAGAGTTGACTCAAAGAAAAAAGAAAAATGTTCAATTCCACCAAAAATCACAGAAGTAGAAAGAGTCGGAGACAAAAAAAACAGACATTTGACAGTTTCAGTTCCTAAAACAGGACAATCAAAGGTTTAATGTCAAATTCAGATGAAAACTAGTTAAAAACTACAATTCACGAGACAAACAGCAGTGGAATAAACACACACACACATATCATGAGGACCAAGTTTGTTATCAAGTAGCCATTGTAGTGCATGTACAGTAGTGAATATTATTTTTCAAATCAAAACATGTTTTTTAATAAAATAAGGGAAGAGTAAATAAAATTTAAAAAATTAAAATGAATAATGACAAAAATAGAATAAATAATAATTTCAAAACTTAAAACACGAATAGATTAATAAAACAACTACATTTAAAAAATACATTAAAATACTTTAAAAAAATAAACACATCTTCAAACATTTGAAAAATGCATGTTTCACTTTGCACCTGTTTCCCTCATGCTTTATGAGGACTTCCAGAATTTTTTATTTATTTTTTTTAAATTAATCTATTTATAGGCCCATATCATCATCAGTGGGAACCTTTATTGATATTTAACCCTCGTGAGGACCTGAATTTTGGTCCCCATAGTGTTAGAGGAGTGGTGTGACTGTGTAAACATATTAATGTCCCCATAAAGATAAGAATACAAGAACACACACACACACACCTGTTTAAAGCTTCTTCTAACTAAAAGACAGTGATGAGAGCGAACAGAGCATAGAGCAGAGCACATGGATAAGCCACCAGCAGCTGCTGACCGTCCATGCATAGAGTGGAGCTGAAAATCTTAGAAGCAGAGAAACTGCACCAACAGATGACGGACAGAGCCAGGACCACACCCACTGCGTCTCTATGGAAACCAGAGGAAACATGTCAATGCTCTTGTATGGTCAGTAGCTCAGGGTCAGCTATCCCAGTGACAGTAACACTTTAACCCTTTAAGTAAAAAGAACAAAAAAAGTATTGTTAATATTAATAATACAAATATTAATAACAATGATAAGACTAATACTAATAATAATAATAATAATACTAAGAAGAAGAAGAAAAGGAAAAAGTTAAAATATTTAAAATACATCAAAACTAACAAAAACTAATTAAAAATGTAAATATAATAAAAAATTGCCTGTATAGTTCACTCATGGAAATATGGTCAAACTCAAAATTTAAGGATTTGATTTGATTTGATTTATAGGTGGAGTCCACTTACTGCAGCGTGAACAGTACTGTGTGTCCAGACCAGAGGTGGTCAAAGTACTCACATTCTGTATTTAAGTAGAAGTACAGCTATTTGTGTGAAACAATACTCTGGTAAAAGTAGAAGTACTGATTCAACTCTTTTGCTGAAGTAAAAGTACAAAAGTATAACTTCTCAATTGTAATGAAGTAAAAAGTAAAACTGGATTTTTTAATTTTTATTACCATGAATGAAATATTTATTTAACCAGGAAAAGTCTGAGAAGTTTCAAAAATATCCAAAAATAAAGCCTTTAAAAGTGAGTTACTGTGTAGACAATGTATTTGCTTGGGTCATGGTACTCAGTTTTGTGGGTATGGGCATAATTTAGGGGGGAAAAAGGGTCACAATTGAGATAAAAAGCCATAATTATGAGATCAAAAATGGTTAGAATATGAGATTAAAAAACTGTCAAATTATGCAATAAAAATTCTAATTAAAGTAAAAATCATGAGATAAATAATAAAAACATATGAGATAAAAATTCACCCAGAAATGACATATTTTATGTAGTGTCACATCCGTTTAGTAAAAATAAAAGGAACATGGAAATTCTGTGAATGTAATGAGTATAAAGTACAGATATTTGTGGAAAAATGTAGGGAGTAAAAGTAAAAAGTTGCCAGAAAAATGAATACTCAAGTAAAGTAGATACCTAAAACATCTACTTAAGTAGAGTAATGAAGTTTTTGTAATTAGTTATTTCCCACCTCTGGTCGAGACAAGTAATCAGATTACTTACTGCAGCGTGAAGAGTACCGTGTATCCAGACAGGTAATCAGATTACTTAGTGCAAAGTAAACAGTAGTGTGTATCCAGACAAATAATGAGATTACTTACTACAGAGTGAATAGTACCACTTATCCAGACAGGTAATCAGATTACTTACTGCAGCATGAACAGTACTTTGTATCCAGACATGTAATCAGATTACTTACTGCAGCATGAACAGTACTGTGTATCCAGACATGTAATCAGATTACTTACTGCAGCATGAACAGTACTGTATATCCAGACATGTAATCAGATTACTTACTGCAGCATGAACTGTATTGTGTAGCCAGACAGGTAATCAGATTACTTACTGCAGCATGAACAGTACTGTGTATCCAGACAGGTAATCAGATTACTTACTGCAGCATGAACAGTACTGTGTAGCCAGACAGGTAATCAGATTACTTACTGCAGCATGAACAGTACTGTGTAGCCAGACAGGTAATCAGATTACTTACTGCAGCATGAACAGTACTGTGTATCCAGACTGGTAATCAGATTACTTACTGCAGAGTGAACAGTACTGCATATCCAGACAGAACCACCATGGGTAGGAGGCAGTAGCCCAGAACACTGGCCACACAGCCTGATGACACCGTGGTTCCACTCATCAGACTGAGCAGAACATACATGAGCCCACAGGCAGCAGCACTGATACCGTACACTGACCCAAAGTGGGATTTACCAGCCTGAGGAGAAACAGCAGAACCATTAGAACACAGGTGTCAAACATTAGGCCCGGGGACCACATCTGGCCTGCTTAAGGGTCCAGTCTGGCCCTTGGGATGAATTTGTGGAATGCAAAAATAGATATTAAGATAATAATAATCATTTTAGTTCAGGTTCCACATTCAGACCAATTCAATCTGAAGTGGGTCAGACCAGTAAAATACTATCATAATAATCTATAAATACAAGGCCAATTTTTTTGTCTTCGTAAAAATATATATCAACACATATTTACACTAAAACAATGTACAATTTCACAAAATATTTGAATAATCTGTGAACAAATATGAAGAACCTAAAGCATTTCAAGAGAAGTGAGTGCAATTTTAAGACTAATCTGCCTGACATTTAATATATTTTTTGTATTTCATCGACTATGATCTGCAACTTAAAATGAACATATGGAAATGATAAATGGAAGCAGTATATTGTTAAAATTCGGCTTATTCTTCACATTAATCATAATGGTTTGTTTGCCAATGTAAACACTTCCATTATTTAATTTAACTTTTTTCACTCTAAAATATAGAAAAATGCTTGGAATTGACATAAGTTATGTATTATTATATTATTTCACTAGTTTGGTCCACTTCAGTCAAATTTAGCTGAATGTAGCCCCCTGTGATATGGGACCCAGAACAATGTAGACCCCAATCCAAGACTCCCAGACACAAATATGATTTTAACAGCTTCATTTGAATGTTTCTGAATTAGAAGGGCAGCTGCAGAGGCGATCGTTTGGAGATAACTGCCAGCACGGAAACTAGAGGATAAGGCAAAACCACGGTCAGGGGACAAAAGTTCAGAGTCAGAACCAGAACAATGAGAATCAAAAACTGTGAACAGATAATAAGCAGGGAGATCAGGAGTCCAGAGTTTGCAGAGGTGTCAATAGGGAGTAAGCTGTCTCTCGGTCAGGGGTGGAATCCAGGTCAGGTACCAGATGGCAGAATTCAGGCAAACAAAAAGACAAGGGGTAGACAACAGACACAATCCAAGAGACAGAAACAAGGCCGAAACCAGAAAATCCAAGACAAAAAGTAAAGTGCTCATTTGATGTGTGGAAAAATAACAAGTTCACGATTTGACCAAGAAACAGGAGGAGCTTATATAGGGCACTAAACAGGTGAGATACAATGGGTGCAGACACTCACTGTGGCCAGGAGGAAAATAGGTGAAAGGTGAACACAAACCCATATGTCAAAATAACAGCCCATACACTCACAATGACAGAAATAACAGGAAGACAAAAAGAAAACTAACAAAACAAGACCTACCAATGTCCACAATGTAACACCCTGAGTTTGACAGCCCTGCATTAGAACTAGCAGATTGCCATAATAATAATTATATTCTTCTTTTCCTTTTGGCTGTTCCCTTCAGGGGTTGCCATAGCTAATCATCTGCCTCCATCCTCACATCTCTCTGCATCATCATCATCTCTCCCACACCAACTAACTTCATGTCCTCTTTTACGACATCCATAAATCTTCTCTTTTGTCTTCCACTTCTGCTGGCAGTTCCAACCTCAGCATCCTATTACCAATGTACTGACTATCCCTCCTCTGTACATGTCCAAACCATCTGTTTAGCCTCTCAGATATTGTCTCCTAAACACCTAACATGTGCTGCCCCTTTGATGGACTCATTCTTGATCCTATCTATCCTCGTCACTCCCAGAGAGAATTTCAACATTTTCATCTCTGTTACCTCCAGTTCCTTCTCCTGTCTTTTCCTCAGAGCCACTGTTTTTAAACCATACAACATGGCTGGCCTCACATCTGTCTTGTACACTTTTCCTTTCATTCTTGCCGATACCCTTTTATCACATATCAAACCTGACACTTTTCTCCACCCATTCCAACCTGCCTGCACACATTTCTTCACCTCTTTTTGACCCTCTCCATTGCTCTGGACTGTTGAGCCTAGGTACTTAAAATCCTCCACCTTTTGTATCTCTGCTCCCTGTACCCTCACAGTTTTTGGCTCCCTCTCATGTCTCTTACACATGTATTTTGTCTTACTACAGCTGACCTTCATTCCTCTCCTCTCCAGGGCATACCTCCACTTCTCTGGATTTTCCTCTGCCTGTTCCCTGCTCTCACTAGAGATCACAATGTCATCTGCAAACATCAAAGTCCATAGAGATTGTTGTCTAACATCATCTGTCAGGCTCAGGGATGATCCTTGATGCAATCCTACCTCCACCGAGACAACTACTTCTCTGCCACTCCAGACTTCCTCATACAAGACCACAGTTCCTCTCTGGGCACCCGGTCATATGCTTTCTCGAGACCTACAAAAGAAGAGTGGAGCTTCTTCTGACCTTCTCTCTATTTTTCTTCTAACACTGTATCTGTGGTGCTCTTTTTTGGCCTGTTGTTCACTAATGTAAACTTCTGCCCTTAGTCTACTTTCCACTATTCTTTCCCAAAACATCATTGTATGCGTCATCAACTTTCTACCTTTTTATTTGCCACAACTCTGTATGTCTCCCTTGTTCTTAAAAATGGGCATCAGTGCACTTCTTCATTCCTCAGGCATCCTCTCACTCTCCAAGACCTTGTTGAATGTTCTTGTTAAAAAATCTACTGCCCCCTGATGACTACTGGCAAAACGAGTCTTATGGTTGCTTCACTCCAATTTGTGCGAGGCATGGTCTCCTACAATGTAAAATTGTTTATAAAGCTCACTACAATAATTTGAGGCTCTCTCGGATTTACCCTGATGTAACAGACTCATGTGATAGATGCAAACAGTCCCCAGCTGACCATGCCCATATGTTCTGGTTCTGTCCCAGGCTTGTGTTAGTTATTATATGCTTGTATTAAGTACACCACACAAGATATGAGGGTCTTTCCATCAGCATAGTTCAAACTGGGGGACGTGAAAGACCAAAAGGTTGCAGAGCACAGTTCGAAGTGAGACCAGAAGCCCAAAAGTTCGCGGAACATAGTGCAAAGCAAGACTGAGTAGTGTGAAGTGAGACCAAAAGGGAAAAAGGTCGTAGACAATTTCCACAGAATCAAGACAAAATATTGAAGTGAAAGAAAAAACAAACCCCTTATTTGGACATGTTGATGAAAAAGAATAGGTCACATCTCCGCTTACACTCACACCTGCTATGCCAGATAGGGAACAGTTTAAAGTTTCTGGGGAAAATACCCACTCCAGATATAGGACAGATAGAAACCTGATGTCTAGGAAGAAACAGGTATAAAAACTGTAAGAGCACAAATCCTCAGGGCCAGACATCTTCTTGATGCTGAGAGTACATGTTGTAATCTCACAACTAGTACTGTCTACTGGTCTATTTCCAGCCTAAATTTCCATCTTCTGCCGGCACTTTGTCTAGACTGAGGTTTCGTCGCTCATGATCTACTGATTGGTTTTGTATTATCTCTGTTAACATTTTCTGAATATACATGTTATTGAGCACGAACAATTGTTTCTGAATTCTCATTATTCATAATATTGCGTTCCTGGTTGTGTGCTACTTTGAGGTGAAGAATCAAAAGAACCTGGGGGTTATTCTGTCCCCCCTTGGGGTTGGAACCCTAATTCTCATTAGATAATTATTGACTTAAATTGTCTCTAATTGGTTTATGTTTTTTGACTTCCAATTAAGAAAAAGCAGTGAGCAGACAAACTAATCATAGACAAAACAGAACCAGACATCGACAGAATTTGGCGTCACAAACAGGATTCTTCATCTCTTCCACTCCAAAAAGAACCAGGACGATTGGGCCTCTCTTCTCCGGGACCAGAAATCTCAGAGCCAAATTCAATTGTCGACAAAAAAGGTAAGACTTTTTTACCTTGTCTTTGACTCTGACTGATTCAGGTCCTGTGAGTATTCAAATTGCAAATACATATTTTAAAACTACACATAGTCCATCAGTATATCCAGCCACACTTTTCTCTTTTCCGGCCCGGACCCTTCCACTTCCACTTCCAATGCAACGTCGGGCAGATCGAGGAAGTAAACAATGGAGTCGGTTTCAGGCAATTTCACTCGCTGTTTATTAGAATTACCCAAAATCACTGTCAATGACATCCGCAGGATCGTCCGGGCAATTAGCAAAATGCCCCAAAGTAAACTTGAAAAGGGATTCAAGTTTTATGTGTCGTCCTATCTCTGCAACTTTGAAGGTAAGTTGCTAACACTAATTCTAGCAGGAAACCTGCTGAGCAGGAAACCCAATGCTAATGTTACAGCATTTTTAATGATCCGTCTAGCTTCAGATTAATCGTACAAGTACGTCTGATGTAATGTATTTGTATTTTTTTTTTTTTTATGAAAGTATCAGGGAAAAATAGGGCTACTAACCAGATCTCTGTAAGACCTCACTGTTACCGCTCTATGAAGAAAGCAGAGGCGCCACACCAGCTGAAAGTAGGACTAGACATGTTCTGTCACATTCACAGTTCTGTTGAACATGTTCAGTGTTCTGTTCAGTATGAGTTTAACTCTGTTACTACACACTTGAGCTTTGATGACCACAGGCAAAGATATCATCTTTGCAGTGACAATCATGAGCTCAAACAGTGGTAAGTTAGTCTAATGCAGTTACAGAATAGCTGAGTGACTTCTAAGCTAATTGGTCTGCACTATGAGTTTGTTTTAATTAAATTAAACATTTATGATTGATGTCCGCAATACAACGAAAATATTCTACATACTCAGCTATTCTTCAGACTGTGTGTTCTCATTCAAAACTGTCCTGTCATCTTTACTTCTTTCCTAACATATGGCTCTTAATTTATCTCTGTCAGAGATAATCAGTCTGAGCTAAACCTGCACTTTACTCTTGTTAGTCCTGAAATATTCACCAAATCCCCTGTTATATTTCTGAAAAGATGGCAAATGGTGAGTAGTATGAGACAATATAGTCAAGTGATAAAGGACAGTAGTGACATTGGACATTAGATTATCTGGTTCAAAATGCAGCAGCAAGATTATTAACAGGATCAAATAGAAGAGAACACATCACGCCTGTGCTCCAAACCCTTCACTGGCTTCCAGTTGAGTCTAGAATTAAATTTAAAATCCTCCTCCTTACATATAAAACCATTAATGGTATGGGCCCCTCTTATCTTAAAGATGATCTGGTTCCGTACCAACCCAATAGAACCCTTCGTTCTCAGAATGCAGGTTTACTGAAAGTTCCTAGGGTTTCTAAAAGTACAGTAGGAGCTAGAGCCTTTAGTTATCAGGCCCCTGTCTTATGGAATCAGCTTCCCTTTAATATTAAAAACGCCGAAACAGTCTCTACATTTAAAATTAAGCTTAAAACATTCCTGTTTGAGAAAGCCTATGGTCAGGTTAGTTAAAAATTATGTGACTCATATATCATGTATACATGATGTATGAGTCACAGTTCAGTCTAGGCTGCCCTAGGAGTTAGAATGCTGGGGGAAGTACAGACACTGAGTTCTTTCTTCTCTTTCTCTTCCTCACATCTGTTTCTGTAATTTTTATAACATATCTTTCTTACCAAGTCTGTTCATGACTAGTCACCTGGTGTCCCCTTTCCCCCCTCCCCCCCTGGGGGGAGTGGTGGCTCTCCTGACAGTGCCTGCACGGGAGCCATGGACGACAGGATCTGGAGTATCTCGCCTGTGCTGACCTGTGACCCCGGACCACCGCCCCTGCCTGTCTGGACCAGCCCCCCTTCCTGCATTTATACATGGACGTTCATCTATAGCCTGTCCGTCCATGGGAGTGGATCTCTCCTTCAATGTGGTTCTCCTCAAGATTTCTTCTTTTTCCCACTGGGTTTGGAAGTTTTTTCTTGCCGAGAAGGAGGGTCTAAGGACAGGGGATGCCTGGGACTTTTCATGTATTTCTGTAGTTGATTATGTTTTTGTAAAGCCCTCTGAGACGACTTTGTTGTGATTTAGGGCTTTATAAATAAAATTGAATTGAATTGAATTGAATAGATGAGTGCCTTGAACACTATTAACAGTAGAGAACAGGTTTTGCTCTGCTGGAGACCCTCTTCTTTTCAAAATCCATTAATTTTTGTTTCTGTGTGTTTTAGATGACATTTTGTGATTCTCAGCCAGGTGTGCTGGTTAAGAGCAACTGCTCTTGTGTGGCCGGTTGTGGAATGTGCAACCATTTGGTTGCGCTGCTTTATCAGACAGACCATTATTCTGAGTGTGGGATGTCTGTCGTGCCTCCTGTCCTCTCGTGCACCGAGACCGAACAGAAGTGGCATAAGCCAAGAACAATGGTTTGTATCATTATAATATCTTACAATTTTATCACTAGTATCTAATACTTGTATCACAGTCTCTTTCCTCATCCACCAAAACAGGGAGTGAAGCCAGGTCCTGTGGATGCCATGGTTGTGGTGAAGCCCTAACCAGGTGCTTCCTCAGCAAGTGGAATTAGGTATGTAGCATCCAATTATACAGGCAAACTACAATGTTATTGAAAAATGAACAATAAATGTTATTGATTGCCTCCTAATGTCATCTCAGATCTACACTTTACAAAGGCTACAGTGGTGAGCTCCCAGTCCCCTCAACCCTCAATCCTGGCTCTGCGTATGCTGACATGTCACCAGAGTCGCGTCCATTAATTTGCACCATGAACATATCCCCTGATAAAACAAGTGCCGACTCCATATTTGGCAAGGTACAGGCTGGCTCTCCTCTCTCCTATCAACATCCACCACCTCCACCTGACTGCGTCATTATACATGAGGATGCAACCCCTTACCCTAGAATGCCACTGGAGGGTTACAATTTAAATCCAAGTGAGTGTTCATACGTGCCAACACATCATGAAGCGCTACAACTAGTGTCAATGTCCATCACATTGTCACAATCACACAAAATCGAAGAGGCAACAAGAAAGCAAAGCACATCAACTGAATGGCATGCTCTGAGGAAAGAAAGAGTGACTTCATCGCATTTCAGGGAGGTAAGCCACGTCAGAGGTACAAGCTCCGGAGAGAACCTGGCCGAAAGGATCATCCATGGCACACGGCAAACTCATCACATGAAGAGAGGACTGGAAATGGAAGCGGATGCCTTGAAGGATTATGCAGTGATGAAAAATGTGAACTTGACAAAGTGTGGTCTCGTGATTCATCCACACGCATCTTGGCTGGGTGCATCACCCGATGGGCTAGTGTATGACCCACTTGAACGGCCATCATTCGGTCTAGTGGAAGTTAAATGCCCCAATGCACCAAGCTACATCGACTGCAAGTACCTCACAGCTGACCGTGGCGTACTTAAGCTAAAAGAAAGCCATTCTTATTATTGGCAGGTCCAGGGACAGTTACTGATCACAGGTATGGAATGGTGTGATTTTGTTATCTGTGCCCATGACGACATGTTTGTGCAGCGCATTTTCAGAAACAGCTGTGTACTGAGCTCTCTGAAACAGAAGTGTGATTTGTTTTTCTTTTATACATACCTGTCAAAATACCTGTCTATGTGCAAGTAATTGAATGGACACAATACTGTGCCTATGACAATGTGTTTGTGCAGCACATTGTGTATTGAGCTCTGACAGTGAGAAGTGATTTGTTTTTCTTTTACACATGATAATACCTCTGAATGCACAAGTAATGGAACGGACAAAAAACTGAAGACATTAATTCATGAATTTCATTTGTTATTTTATTCTGCCAACTGCATTCTGTCAAATGTAAGATGTGAAGTAAAAAATATTACATAAAATTCAATTCAATGCACCTTGGCATCACAGCCTATTTTTTTTAACATAACAAAGGGCTCTCTTCCCCTTTCAATCAACAGGTTTCATTCACAGTATACACAACAATAAATCAGTCTGTAGAAAATTAATCTGATGAAAAGGTAAAGCTCTATCTCAGAACATGCAGAGTTAAAACAAATGTTTCCTCAGAAAGTAACAGTATGTGATCACATACAGAACAGTGTTTCCACAGTTTCTAGGACTACAGATACTTCTTTCATTAAAGATAAACTAAACCCCTATTTCTTTTTTGTAGTCAAGTGGATAAATAACTAGCTATATATACATGTAATTCATCTGTCACTGCATCACATTAGCAGTTGTTTGCCCAGGCTTTAACCAGTGGCCGATTCTGATAATTCACCAAGAGACAGGCAACTGTGTATAGTTGGTTGATGTTGCCTGTGAGTGAAAGGGGTATCACTGTGCTGAAGATCTTGTGCTCTTTCACCCTTCGAATCAGACGCTCCACATGGACTCTCAGTCTTGCGATGGACTGTGTCTTCCTGACCTCTGGCCCAGACAGCTGTGATCTCTTTGACAGAAAGCTAGGAATGTGGACTTTGCAGTTGACACAGTCTTCCACCACAAAACCCTTGTCCATCATTATGGCCATAGTTTAAGAGGGCCACAATGTCAGACTGCTTAAAAATCTCCTTGTCACTGATCGCACCTTCATAGAGTGATGACACGAAGGTTACTGCACCATGTGGGGCCATCCCTTAAAAATGCAGTGGGATTTGTAGTTGGAGAATACCTCACTCTGAAGAAGCAGTGAATTTGGTGTTTAGCAATGCAGTTCTGTACAGTCCAAAATCACTTGTGTGTCAGGGTAGTCCTAAAATATGTCTGGCAGGTGAGCTTTCACAGTCTCCTCATCAAGCCAGATGCACACAGCTCCAAGTACTGTGTACAGAAAGTTTGCCCATGTGTTTTTAATACAGCTCACAGTGGATTGGTGGATTTTAAATCTGTGGGCCAGATCCTTCTGCATCAGACCCAATGACAAATAATTCATGAAAAGAATAAATTCATCAATGGGCTGGAGACTCTGAAAACAATAAGATACTGTATATTATTATTATTATTGCGTTATTAGAAGAAACACATTCTGATGTAGTCATTAATTTGAAAATATGATGGTGTAATATGCTTCATAAAAACAACAAGAAAGTATGCACCGTTGCTTTAACTATTTTAGGGACCTCATCAGTCTTCCCCACACTCTGTGCTCTTGTCACCCGTATGATCTTGTGGGTGGCTGGCTCTATCTGTTTCCAGAACGCCATCAGGTGGGCATGACTTGCAAACCTGTGGGATGTGGAATAATATGAATTTGAAAAATGGAGAAACCTCAGGGCAACAGAAGAGAGACCCTCATAGGCTTTATAACAGATCCACTACTTCCTGAATTTAAGACAGCTCCTTCATTCCCTGTCTTAAATTATTGGACAAACTAATTAATCCAGGTGTGTCTGACCTCAGTAGTCACAATGGTAGGACACACCTGGATTAATTATTTTGTACAATAATGCAAGAATAAAGAGCTGTGCATAAAGCTCTAAACTAAACTAAGCTGGCCTCCCTCCCTCTCCTTTAATCTGACACAGTGAATATTTTTAATTTACCTAGTGAAGAACCTTATGTCTTCATTGGATGCAGAAAACCTCTCCAAACAGAACTTGCTGCTGATTGTCATGTCTTCAATATGTCGTCGGAGCCTGGCGATTTCTGCGTTTAGTTCCTCCACATGCTCCAGGGATAAATCCAGCGCAGCAGGCTCTGTGCTGGCACAGTAGTCATGGTCAGGATATTCCACAGGTGAGTCATCGCCATCGGTCTCCATTGCCTCCGTGTTTGGTCGCTCTGTCCTCTCCCAAACTCCAGGACGCGGAGCTGGGAGGGTGAAGCTGTTCCAACTAAAAAGCATTGGAACAGCCCCACTCCTCAGGCGTCTGCGTCCAGCTGGGATTGGAGGCTCGACCAAATCTGTGAGCTGGAAATGTCGGCTGCAGACCCGGGAGCTTTCTTTAACACGGAAGTCATCTCGCCTGATGTTAACAATCCATCGCCTCTGTAACTCCCTGTCTTTCGGAAAAGTGTGGAAACTTAGGACGGAGTTACACGTTGCCGATGCTGTGCATTGCGGCACACAACAGTGGTGGCTGGACGTGCTGTCCTGTCGCCTTTGAAAGGACACTTTAGTATTTTTACACGTCATTTAGTCCCATAACATAACATAAATCAAAAACTGTAACGATAACATGCGTTTTTTTTTATGATTAGCGAACAACCTCCTCATTTGATCGATGTTAGCGTCGCACCCATGGTAGCACTAGGTGGCAACCGGATGTTGACAACCATCCTGAGATTTTACCGGAAATACGTCATCATCTTGTGTGCATAGAGCCCATAGAGGCCAACCTGAAGACGAACCAGAAGTTAGCCCAGACATCAGTCAGTGGATGATAGAGACTACTCTGAAGGGGATTTACTGTATATATGTTGTATACTGTCTTGTTTGTTGTGTGTGAATGAAGGCCTGGTGATCATTGCACACCGATCACAGTGTGATTTGCCTTGCCCCTTGGGGAAGAAGTAGGGGACAGTGAGTGATTTAAATATATCCGTGGAAGGAAGACTAATCATTTGTAGTCCACCAGTGTGTGTGTAAATCATATACTCTGTGACATAACATCTACTGACTACTGTGCATAGTACTCAGTGATCCATGTATATTTTGTTACTTCTACATTGTTTTCTCAAAGGCGTAGTGGCTTACTATATACAGTCGGAGAAGTGGTTGACTACTTATCGTATATTGAGGGGGAAAAATTAAAGGGTATAAGAGGGGAGAATCTGAGCATTACATGCTCTATCACTCCGGCTTTAGGGGTATTGCAACAGCTGTGGTCAATAACAGATGGGTCAATTCATACATTTATCGGGGGTTACAACAAAAGCACAGGGGTGTATAACAACAATCCTTCCAAATATCTAATCACGACCCAGGATATTGCAGAATCAAAGCTAACAAGACTACACTTGGTTCTGTTGTAGATTTTTTGTATCCCTGTTTGGGGATTATTGAGAATTATTGACTTAATCAACTTAAATTGTCTCTTCACTAATTGGTTTATGTTTTTTGACTTCCAATTAAGAAAAAGCAGTGAGCAGACAAACTAATCATGGACAAAACAGAACCAGACATCCGACACTTGCCACATACTGATCCGAAATCTTTCAAACTCTTAGCACAGCATTCAATACTACTGTCACTCCTAAACCTCTCTTGGCCTTGTTTGGTGCCCCTTTGGAGCCTATTACCTCTAAAAGTCATGCAGACTATTATTGCCCTCACCACCCTGCTGGCCAGGCCACTTATACTCCTTAATTGGAAAGTCCCTCACCTCCATCCCACAACATGTGGGTGAAAGAGCTGTTACTGTACATTTGACTTGGAAAAACTTAGATTCTCTCTCATTGAAACATTGAGACATTCTTAACTCATTTGAAAGGACTTGGAGACCTCTCTTAAATCATGTTGAATCTTTGATTCAACGGTACACATGGCGACACAACCAAGTCCTGAAGAGCCTTGCGTCCACTCTGGAGAAGAAACGATCCAGCATCAATGCCCTCCCAGTGTCAACAACTACGATGTGGGGACCTGCTTTTGTCCGTGAAGGGACCAGGGCTGGCAGAAGAAACTCTATTCCAGTAGAGAGAAGCCAGCTGTGTCCAGCACGTGACTGGAAGATGCTGTCCTGTTCATGTCTAGTTCTTTGTCTCTGTTCCATCCGGTTCCTGTCTCTTGTCATCGTTGTCTCCGCCAGAGTCTGTGGTCCTCTGCCCTCTTCTCGTCATGTCCGTCACACCCTGTCTGTGTTGCTCCTTTTTGTCCTCATTCTGACCATCCAGATCAACCTGACCACTTTGTAGTTCATCCAGATCCCTCCAGTTTCCTGCCTCACTCCCATGCCACTCCATTAGGAGGGGTACCACGCCGCTCTGTCTGGAGGGTTTTTGCTCGGCCCAGAGGGTTCCACACCACTCCGCTCAGAGGGTACTACATACCGCTCTGCCCGGAGGGTGTTCCACTCCATCCCCCATCACCAGTTTACCCATTGCCAGTTTCCCTAGTTGCCCATTGGCACTGGTCACTTGAGGGGGTGCTGGTTCTGTGTGAGGTACTGGTATCTGGTTATGGGACTCATTTCTTTTCCTTTTTTTACGAGGGTGGGCAATGCAGGCAGGTCTCTTTTTGTTTCTTTTTAGGGGGGTCAGGAGCTGCCCATTAGACGGAGGGTAATGTTACAACCTTTCCCCTAATGCTCACCAGTTTCACCTGGCCTGCACCATGCAGCTACAAGTCATTACTGACCTGCAACTACTTAAACAGTGAAGCTTGCAGTTGCCAGTGCAGGACCATTTGGTTTTTGTCCTCTCCATAACATCTGTCAGTTCCATGCTCACCATAACCTGGACATTTCATTCATCACCACAGACTGTCTGATCTACCCCCAGGTTTTGTTTGGTTTTCTGTTTCAGTCTCGGTCTTTGTCTTCATTTTAGTTGTTTCTTTTATTTTTTTATTATTCAATCTGCTCTCCCTTCAACACTGAGCATTTGAGTAATTTCCACCTCACCCCATCTTGACAATAATAGGTATTATTACAAAATGCACCATGTTATTACATTTCATAGAAAATAAATTATTCATGGTTGCTCAAGGTTAAAGGTCATGATGGAGCCTACATGTAGTTTCCTATATGACAACAATAGTAACAGAGTACTTATCAACACTCTTTTTGGAGTTATCTGCATTTAAAATCATGTGACCTTGTTTCTGACCTTTCAAAGTCACTCAAGGTGAAAGGTCAGGACACCGTTTTGAAGTGCATGCCAGGTTTCCTACCTGTCAATAAGAGCAACTATGTATCTATGTCCACTGAGGTTTTTTTGTTATTCAGTTTACTTTTTGAAGTGTTGACCCAATGAGTTTTGTGTAAATTTACTGAAAATTAGAGGGGGGGGGCAACCTTTTCAGGGGACAGGATCATAAAACTCTTAAAAGATGAAAACAAAATCTGTAAAATAGGGGTCTCAAACTCATTTTCCTTCAGGGGTTAGTAAAATGAAAACAACCTATAAATAATGACAACTCCAAATTTTTGTCATTCTTTTAGTGCAAACCTCCCCCATTAAATTATGAAAGGATTTATCAGATACAGCACATCCTTATCAGGTGGTAATGTTTGTGGATACTTTTATAAATTATCCAACTGCCGAAAAAAGGAAAATTTCATAAGGAAAACAAGGGCAATTTTAACAATATTGAGCCTCAATTTATTATTGATCCATGTCTTTTATTATGGATCAGTTCTACAATCACACTAAACTCTTAGTGACAGAAGGAGAAAATAGTTCAAATTGTGTAGAATTTTCTTTAGACATTTCAGGTTGTCGACATTTGTTCAGCTTATTCACATTTTATTTTTGCAGGATAGTTTGTAAATCTAAATATTTTCATAATTTAATATTATTTTTTGCAGTGAAACAATGGCAAAAATTTGAAGTTATCATTTATAGGCAAATAAAAAACTGAGAAGAAAATATGGAATCATTTAACTTAAGCCCATTTCCCTCTGGCTGTGAACAGCACACGGAAAGGAGTGAAAGGGGAGCTCTGGGCGCATGCCGAGCACACACGGCACGGGCATGCGGCAGGGACACATGGCTGGAGCAGAGCAGAGAGTGCTGGAGTTTGGTCTGCTGGTTTTACTCATGTTTACTGAGTTTATTCTTAGTTTTAAGTCATTTTAGAGCGTTTTAGTGAGTGACAGTGTATTTTCCTGAATGTTACTGACTGTGGTAAGCTTTGTGAAGTGCTATTAGTGATAGCAATTAGCCGTGCTAGCATGTAAACAACTGCAGAGACACAACAGGGATCAGCTGAAAGCAAAGAGCGTACATATAAAGAGGTCTAACTCTGCTCCGTGCAGCCCTGTTTACCGTGACATGGCCGCTCTGCAGCGCCCTCTATCAAGCGTGGAAACCAGTGCTAGCAAGTGTCTGCTGCCAGCCTTTGAATAGCATAATTGCAGGATCATAAAAAAGTCATATCCATTATTAATTCATCCATTGATTGATAAATAAGATTGCAATTAATAAAAGAACTCATTGGCCTTACTTGTTTTCAAGTTTTTCAAATGAACATGTCAGGAAAGACAATTAATGGCAGCTTGTTCTTCTGTTCATATCTAGTTGGTCGACTCCTTATTACTCAGATCAAACCATCACACTACTTGATTTGAATAATGTCAATTTAGCTGTTTTAATTAGAGTAATAATATCAACTTGTGATAGATTGATTGAGATTGATGATGATCAAAAGTTGACAATTATTAAAATAATTATTTAGAATGGGTTTATCAGATACAGCACATCCTTATCAGATGGTAATGTTTGGAGTTTTCAATATATGATGTAATTTTTGCAGAATATTAAAAGAAAGAACACAATGAGATTTTTTATTGTTCTTCATTAATAAATCATAAAAATAATAACAATCACACAGTAATATAACATAAAAAAGAATGGACAATGAGCAGCATTAACATTGTCATTAACAACCTTGACAATTTTTGTTCAGACACCATCAGTCACATGACACATCATAATCACAAAATAAACATGTATCCAAACTAATCAAAGACATATTTAAACACTGATGGAGTGTAATTAAATGTGTATACAAATAGCATCTTCTGTTTTATAAAAATGTGATATTTGTCAATGTAAACATTTTATTTTGTGTGTCAGATTGATAATTAATCTGGTTATTTTAAATTACGAAGTTTTGTCAGGTTTTGTTTATGAAATGAAAGTGAATCTGATGGTGTGTGATGCAGGCATTTTTCTCATTGTCGGGGCTGTGTTTTTACCTCATTATCGCTCATAAACAAACATTAAAACACTGTTTCTTGATCAAAATACGTGTTTTACCTGGTATCATCTTTAGGAAATCTAAAGAAGCTCTTCCCCGCCGAGAATTTGCAGCTATTGTTACCATTTGGGGCCGCAAAAAACCGGCCTCAGCCATTTCTTCCACACTCAGACCAAGATGCACCGCGCGCCACCTTGTCACGGCAGCTGTGACGGGAGTTAGACTTCTTTATATGTACGCTCTTTGCTGAAAGTTCAACAGAATAATCTGACAACCGCTGTGGATTTGGACTCAAAAGCGGATGAACATCTACCCAGTAAGTTGTTGTATCTTATTGATATCTGTTTTTCAAACTAATACTAATAATAATAATAATAATACTCATAATTTTATACTATACACATGCAAACACATATTACACACTGTTGACTATAGTAGTATTTCTCATTTTATTGTTATTTCTACACATAAGTAGACAAGTTGACAATGAATCAATGATTGTTTGAGGATTTATTCACTTTCTCTGTCAAAAATAAATCACAATCTAACATTCTACCATTTCATGAGAAGGAAAAATAATGTTAATATGTTAATAATTCCTACTTTGGGGAATAGTTGTAATAATATTCAACACTACTGAAAAGTATTTTACATATGTGAAGTACATTTATCTATTTATTTTGGCCAAATGTACATATTTTATTATGTATTTAGTCTCAAATCATGATTGTCTTCATTTTTCCACAGCAGGAGGATGACAACCATATTTGACACAAATAAAACTGCTTTTTGGAGAATCACATGGACCAGTTCAGTCTGCTGTCAGCCCCCCCACCTAATGATAGACCACCCCCCACCTGATGATAGACTACCTCACCACCTCATGATAACACTTGGACATTTTTCGACTTTATTGCAATTGTTTGTGTTTTGAATGTTTGTATTAGTTATTTTGTTGATTAAATTTGCACTAATTTTGATATTTATATTTATTCTAATTGAATTTATTATATATTTTTGCACATTTGTTGTACTTTATATTTGATTTTTACTAAAGTGTATTATTATTGTTGATATATTATTAGTATTATATTGTTTGGAGTAAGTTCTTAATAAAACTATTCCATTTGGAGACAAAATAATCCATGTTTATTTGCTTTTATTGATTTTAGTTGTGCACAAAGGTAGACGTTGATGAAACACAAGGTAAATTTCAATTCTATAAGCTCCAGTAGACAGTAATAGACTTCTGTAACGGATATGAGTTGTATTTTCCAGACAGATTTTACTAGAAGTATAAAATAATGTATTTGGCACAGTTTGACACAAAAGTGTGCCAAATGCACTGTCCGCCTGGTGTTGACTTGACCTAAGTCTTTCTGGAGGCTTTGTCCTTTGCTCTAATTCTATCAACTTTTGTACCTGTGTTGTCAAGGAGTTACTGAAAGTGATCAATAGTGTCTATATTCATGGAATCATTGGTCAAATAAATAATAAATTCAGACCAAAAAATGTAATTTTATCTTTTAGTTTCTTCCAGTTTACTCCATCATAGTAGTAGCTACACTATTTTAGACAATGGGAATAGATTCAATGAAGTCTGTAGATGTCCATAGATACAAAGAACATCCATATAAACCTTAGGACTGTGGAGCAATTCTTCATTTACTTTTTCCTTACTCTTTTTCCTTGAAAATATGGTCAGGGTGAAAGAGGTTAATAGGTTATTATGCTCTTCATCCCACGGGATGCAGTGGAACTGTTGGCAAGCCACATTTGGTCCCCGGGTCGCATGTTTGAGACCCTTGCACTAAAACTAAGTGGATCAGTAGATGAAGTGGGTGTGGGTGGGGGCCTAAGTCACTCACCATCATTAGAGTGACTCCCAGGGCGATGCAGAACACGATGGGTCCCGTCAGATCCGTCTCATTCATGATGTTTCCGTCTGCAGCTTTAAAAATGTTCAGCACCGTGAGTGTCTTCTGCCAGATGTGATCGAAATTGATGCCAAGTTCTGAGGCAACAAACATTCACAAGAGCATTATGGGACATTCTGTTTACTGGATCATTATGGATCCATACGAAACTAAACTTCAGCTGAGCTTCAGCTGAGTGGTAGATGAACCTGGGGCATTGCTTAGGGTCTGTGGGGGCTCTGGGTAAGACCCCTGCACCAACACACACATAAACACACACAAGGGGTCCCCTAGTGGGCGGGGCTCCAAGCAATTGCCTGGCTTGACTGTCCTCAAGGCACACCCCTGTTTGGAAGAAATGTTTTTTCTTTACCCTCCAGTAGAGGAGGTTCCTCTTCATAGACTTCAGCTCCTCCTCCTTCAGTTTCAATAGATGTGATTGGTTGGTAGAACTGTTGCTTCACAGAAGGATCCAGAAGTCCAGATGAGAACTGAACTCCACTGGAAATACAGATACTGTTAAAATGCCATTAGTAAACCAACCTACAGAAGGTCCACTATCTGGTCCAACCTACAGAGCATCCATTATCTGATCCAACCTACAAAAGGTCTGCTATCTGGTCCAACCTACAGAACATCCATTATCTGGTCCAACCTACAGAACATCTACTATCTGGTCCAATCTACAGAAGATCCACTATCTGGTCCAACCTACAAAAGGTCTGCTATCTGGTCCAACCTACAGAACATCCATTATCTGGTCCAACCTACAGAACATCCATTATCTGGTCCAACCTACAGAACATCCATTATCTGGTCCAACCTACAGAACATCTACTATCTGGTCCAATCTACAGAACGTCCACTATCTGATCCAACCTACAGAACATCTACTATCTGGTCCAGTCTACAGAAGATCCACTATCTGGTCGAATCTACAGAAGTTCCACTATCTGGTCCAACCTACAAAAGGTCTGCTATCTGGTCCAACCTACAGAACATCCATTATCTGGTCCAACCTACAGAACATCCATTATCTGGTCCAACCTACAGAACATCCATTATCTGGTCCAACCTACAGAACGTCCACTATCTGGCCCAAACTACAGAAGGTCCAGTATTGTTTACTCACCCATCCTGTCTCCCTGTTCCTCTGTAGTCTTGGTAGTTGTAGTCCTCATAGCTGTAGTCTGTGTCCAGATTCTGCTCACTGATGGAATATCCAGTCTGGTAGAAGTTCTGCTCAAACTGATCGATGTCTCCCATGGTTTTGGAAACGCCAGCGACCACACCAGACCCTGTACACAGGACCAGACCACAAGGTGAACCAGGACCAGGTAAACCAGAACCAGACCATCAGTTGGATTAGGACCAGACCAGGTCCAGGTCAAACAGAAGAGGACAATCATATAGAAGCCTCAACTTTTAATGAACTTCTTCCTTTTAATGAACTTCTTAATGAACTTCTTCCTTTTAATGAACTTCTTAATGAACTTCTTCCTCTACAAATTGAAACTAAAATATAAAATGTTATAAGAGTTAAAATAAAATAATATATTTCTCCTTTTTTCAAGTGCAGACAATATGTGCAAAACAAACATTTCTTCTTTGTTAGTACAGACTGCAAATAGTGCCTACAGAACCTGACCAAGTATGTCACTGACAAGCATGTCACTTCTTCCTCTCGTCTCATCATCTGAACCCGCTTTATCCTCACTCGGGTCAGTAGGGGGCTAATCCAGCTACAATGGTTGAATCTGTATCACAAGCCAAACGTGTCACATTTACGCCAGTGCTTAACGTGTTAAAACAGAAATTTTATCTGTAAAAAATGTGCGTTTTTATCAAGAGAAGGCACGTAAAAGACGGGTGTTTTCCCAGTATGATAATAATGTCCAACCTTATTTTCTTCATCCAATGCATTTGAAGTGTTTGCACCCAATCACTGATCAACACAGTCAGACCAGAGCAGTTCAGTACAGATCAGTTTTGAAGCAAACTTCGCCGAGATTGTAGCAATGTTCTCATAGTGTTACAAAGCCTGTTTCTTACTTTTAGGAATATAGTCTATAAATGCAGTTCACTGTTGTTTTTAATTGTTTCATGTTATGAAATGGTGGTGCACCATGTCTTTATGGATGGAAATACTAACTTTCTTGTCCAGGAATGTGCAGCCTGCCGATAGCTCTTTCGATCGGTAGATGGTGCCACACAATATGGAAGAGGCTCCAGTAAGAGAGTGAACTTTTTTTTTATTTTTTTAATATTCATGTATAAAAAATTAACAGGTTGAAAGCAAAAAATTTAAAATGTTTGAACAAATTGTATGAAGTAGGTTAACACAAGTATACAACACTAAACAGGCAAACAAAATATATATAAAAAAACATACAAAAATAATAAAAAGAAAGTAGAGGTCTAAGTCACTGACTGTAAAAATTTAATGAGGCTTGTAGCTGTTTTGCTTTTGATATGGTATAAGTTTTTTTTTTTAATAATTCAAATTCATTTAAATAGGAAGTGAATACAGGTTTGATCTTCATGACCCGAAGTAAGCATTCAAAAATATTTTCGGGTTGCGGTCGGTTGGGTCGTTTGTCGTTTCAGATGACTGGTAGCATATTACCATATTAGCTTCAACAATACACCAGCACTAAACAGCCTTAACTTATGCACAGATAAACAACACACCATTCTAATATTTATCTGAACTGTACTGTGTTATTCATGTCACCATGTGGCATTTACACACAGTAATGAACCAGGAATATATGAATAAAGAGAAAAAGAAGGCGAGATGGCTATGTTGGCATGGTTACTGAGCAACACAGCGGCTAATTCTGAACATGTCAGAATGTTACATTAATACATAGAACAATTCACATGTATAAGACATTTCTGTGTCCAAATTTTTTGTGTATTATGAGCGGTTCGGGCCACATTCATCGGTGTAGATGAAAAATAATAAACGCACGGGAGAACAATAGGTGCTTGGTACTCTCTGTGTATAGTGCCCAAGGCCCTAATAAATATGACGAACAATATACCCCTGTGCTTTGCATTGCATGCAAGCACACAGGGAATAATGTAATAACTGCCAATAGTGTATAACTGCCAATAATGAATGTACTTGCCAATAACGTAATAACTGCAATAACATAACTGCCAATATCGTAATAACTGCCAATAACATAACTGCCAATATCGTAATAACTGCCAATAACCATCAACGTGCGCAGATAGACGCGAGGTGGTGCTAGAGCACTTGCCCCTTTGCCCTTTATCAATGAAAGAGCCCTTTTTAAACTTCAGGGTTTTTTTGTTTGTTTGTTTTAATGATGATGATTAGTATTATTATTCACACTGTTCCCAATGTTGAATTTAATTTAATTAATTTTATAAAAGCTGCACAGTTAAAAACAACTGAAAAAAAATTCCCCGGAAATGGGACGCCTCGTCACACACGCTCTCTTTCTTTGTCACGTGAACTCACTCACAGTTTATCCAACGAAATGCACAGCAGCAGTTAAGCAGCGGGAAGCTGTCTTCAGCGTAGTAGGAATGGGCCCAGACAGGTTTCTCCTTATGTCCACAACACAGTACAGCAAGCCGCAACTCTAGTGGCCGTATTTTCCAATGGTAGATGCTAGATAGGAACGGAAGGGGGCAGGTCTAAGGTCCGCATCTGCAGATTTCGTTGCTATGACCTGAAATGTAGCGTCAAAAACTGAATTGGGTGAATTTCATTGGACATATTTCTTCATGGCCTGTTTTTATTTTTTCTTTCATGTGAAGTGTTTGGCAAATCTAAGAACCATGAGGATAGAATATAGTTTTATTTATTTATTATACTTGTCTGAATCTGATTAGAGTACTGAGTCATTCAATACAGTTTTTTTACTCAAAGTTTCCTGCACCATGATGATGGAATATATATATTTTAATTTATTATATTTGTCTGAACCTGATTCAGTACTGACTCATTCGAGACTGTTTTTTTTTTTACTCAGTTTCCTGTACACCATTAAAACTAGACAGGGAGGAAGGCAATGGCGATGCAAAGTGACATTAAATTGATAAAATTGCAGCAGGTTCATTTTTTAACAAGTCAGATATGTTTCACAATGTTCAGTCAGTTATATTAAGAACCTCTGTTAAATTATATTATACAGTCATTTATACACGACATCAATGGTAAATGCTTTTGATTCCATGAGCATTGCACTTTGCAAATCTATCTCTTGAGCTGAACGTTTTCTTTTGTGTAGGATTTGTAGGCAAGCAACATAAATGAACACAAACAAGAAACATTTAATCTTCAAATGACCCCCATTTCCTGAGAAAATATCCCCATATAGGACATGACACCAAGGAGGATGGTCCTTTAGACTATAGTCCACTTTACTACAGTCTGTTATTAGAGTATAGTCCACTTTACTACAGTCTGATATTAGAGTATAGTCCACTTTACTACAGTCTGATATTAGAGTATAGTCCACTTTACTACAGTCTGTTATTAGAGTATAGTCCACTTTACTACAGTCTGATATTAGAGTATAGTACACTTTACTAGAGTGTGTTATTAGAGTACAGTACACTTCACTACAGTCTGTTATTATCAAGGCTTGCAGTGAAGGGTAAACACACATTTATCTACCTTGAAAAGATACCATTTACACACCTCTGTCCAGAGTTTATCAAATCATTTGGGAATGGCTGTATATAGATAATATAGGATATACTGTAGACTTTATCAGACTGTATATACATAATATAGGATATAGAGTTTATCAGACTTTTTCCCATTGAAAACAGGTTGAAAACTCAATTTTATAGAATGTTACAAATAAAAGTCAAATTGCACGTGTAATGCTTTTTCTTTTAATCTCACACTATAATAGCATGTTCCGCATGCACTAAAAAAGTGCCCCCCTTCTCCCCCTGAGCACTTGCCCCCAAAAATGTCTATGTCAAACAACATAATAACTGCCAATAACATAACTGCCAACTAGACTTCCATATACGTATGTCCTGAAGGAAATGCAACCCCTGTGCTTGTCTCTTGTCGGGTTGGTGGAGTTTGTGGCTGGTGAAAGGAAGAAATATCTGCTGTTCACTTCACATGTGAATCTGTCAGTCAGTCAGTCTGTTCCAGAAATTAAAAAACCACTTAACTCAACAAAATGAAGAGATCTGTTAGTCTGTCATGCTGAGCTGAAGTGCCAAATTAATGTTATTCAAGTATTTAATAGTCTATTAATCAAATATCATTAAGCTTGAATGTGTATTACAAGCGGGTAATACACACACAAATGTTACCTTGGAAAAGACCTAGCATTGTTGAATGTGGAGACATGGGAATTTGAAAGATAATAATGAAGCTGCACTTCAAATGTCTTCAAATCTTCATTAATATATTAGAACTAATCTCAATATTAATCAAATGCTGCCACAACAATAAACATAGACCTACAAATATAAATAAATTAAAATAACTGTTGAATGTGGAAAGTAGAAAAGTAACACAATAATATAATAAAATGACGTGCAATAGCAAATGTATAAATTCTGTATGAATATATAACAAGTTTTAGAGCTATTTAAATTATTTAGGCTATATGATCACATCATTTAAATAAAATTTAGATGTTTAGAAGTTCCAATTAATGTCTGCTGATGTTGCTAGGCTTTCAGTTCTATGGTCATCCTCCTCCTCATGGCATCTTGCACTATTGTCAGTGAATATTCACGCCAGTCACTGTTCATGTTTACTGTAACAATCAAATAAAACAAGAATGTGACAAAGATACAAAATAGATCCATTGTAGCCGGGGCTGAACGCAGACATTTAAACATTTATGGCTGCGCAAGCAACCTCAGCAGCAGTCAGGCAGTAGGGAAATCGTTTAAAACCAAGTCAAGTCATTATTTGGTATAAATGTAATTTTCGGGACATGTACAGCCAGATTTGGGATTCAGGACAACAGTTTAGAATTCAGGAATTTTTCAGGGCTGGCTTTGCCCAGTGACCGCTGTGAAAGGACAGCTGATGACACAGGAAAGACTGTGTGACTGCTTGGAAAGACAGCTGGCAGGAGGGAACAGACCCCACCGGGGCTGTCATGGGCCAGCTACTCATGGTGGCAGCCCCCAACATTTTTTTCAGGTGATTGGGTACACCCTAAAATGCTACGGAAATTCAACAAGGAAACATACCCCCAGAGCCTGCGAGAGTGGGGGTGCAAGATGGCTCAGAGACTAACCACATGGCTATTGACCTAGGAATGAACATGACTATGAGTAAGAACACGGTGCATGAGACAGCCACAACAGCAGAAGGTCAATCACTGCAGGTGTGTGTCTGTGGATGGTCTAAAGTAACATCAACCAAGGGACTGAAGATCCACCAAGGAAAGAAGGGGTGCTTGAGAAAGCAGAGAGAAGGGCCTCGCATTGACTCTTACTTCCTACAAAGCAAGTAGTCAGATGAGTCGGGTGAAGCACAGTGGCCGTAGCAAACCCAAAGATTGCAGAGCATCAAAACCTTTAGCTCTAAGGAAGATGGTACAAGCATAGCAGTGTCGGTGGACGAACTGCCTGAATTACGCAGACCTCCAAGGGAAAAGATCAAAGTGCACAAACCTCATGTGAAGTGGCCCAAAGCTTCTGAAAAGAGAGAATGGGAAGTTGCCAACAGTGACCTGACACAGATTCTGGAACAAGTGGGCACAGCAGAGAAGAGGCTGGAAAGGCTTGGAGACATCATCTACCAATATGGCGTACAGCGCTTTGGAGTGAGTGAAGGGAGAGGTGCCAAAATAACACCAGCACCAACCAAGTCCAGGAGGCAGCAAGAGATGGAAAGACTGGTCAGAGAGAGAAGGATGCTTAGAAAGCAATGGAAGAAAGCCTCATACGCAGAGAAAGAAGGTTTAACGCTCCCCCAGGCAGAGATCAAAGGTCGTTTGACAACTTTGCGAAGAGCAGAGAGAATGATGACACTTCACAGAAAGAAGGAACATTCAAGAACACGTTTTTATAAGAACCCCTTTAAATTTGTCAAAGACCTCTTCCTTCAAGAAAAAAGTGGGATGTTACAAACCCCTAAGCAAGAGCTGGAGAAACATGTGGAGAAAGTCCACCAGGACACAAAAAACATGAACAGCTAAGTCATCCCACCTGACATACCACCTGTCCAACCTCCCGAATTCCTCATGGAGACTGGCCCTCCAAAATGGAAGGAGATCGAGCATATGGTACAGTGTGCAAGGTCTGCATCAGCACCCGAACCAAATGGGGTACCGTATAAGCTCTATAAGAATGCACCAGACGTGCTACGACACCTTTGGAAGCTAATGAGGATTGCATGGCAGAAAGGATTAATATCCAAGGTGTGGTGAAGAGCTGGGGGTGTCCTGATTCCCAAAGAGAAGGACACAAAAGACATCGATCAATTCCGCCCACTAAGCCTCCTCAATGTGGAGGGGAAAATCTTCTTCAGTGTAATAGCACAGAGGCTGTCTACCTACCTGGAGAAGAATAAGTATATCGATACATCTATACAGAAGGCAGGGATAGCAGGATTTTCTGGATGTCTGGAGCACACCAGTATGATCTGGCATCAGATCCAGATGGCCAAGAAGGAAAAGAGAGATCTCCATGTCATCTTCCTTGATCTGGCCAACGCATTTGGATCTGTGCCACATAACCTCCTCTGGGAATCGTTTGGCTTCTTCCACATCCCACCCCTCATCACCTCCCTGGTAAAAGCTTACTTTCAGGACCTGCAGCTGTGCTTTACAACAGCTGCCTATACAACATAATGGCAGCATGTGGAGATAGGAATTATGGCAGGGTGCACAATATCTCCACTTGCCTTCACAATGGCCATGGAGGTAATCATCAGGGCCTCGAAATGGGTTGTGGGGGCAGAACGCATGAAGGACGGCATACACCTTCCACCAGTACGGGCATACATGGATGACATGCTCACCCTGACCACTACCGTGCCGTGCATGAGGCGACTACTTGCAAAGTTGCAAGAGAACATAAAATGGACCCAGATGAAAATCAAGCCGAGCAAGTTGCGAAGCATTTCAATAGTGAAGGGAGAACTCAAAAACATGCGCTTCTACATTAGTGATGATCCAATACCAACGGTGTATGAACAACCTGTGAAAAGTTTAGGTAGGTGGTACAACGCTAGCCTGGGAGACAAAGACCAAGTCCAACAGCTAAAGCTCGACTTAACCAATGGGCTTGAAAAAATCAACAGGACCCAACTGCCAGGAAAACTGAAGCTCTGGTGCCTGCAATATGGACTTATGCCTCAGATAATGTGGCCACTCACCATATATGAGGTTCCAATGACATCTGTGGAGAAGATGGAACGAACCATGACCTCATATGTGACCTGCCACCACGAAACCAGGCATAAGTCACGCTGAGCCGTTCAGAGCAACAGCCAAATTTAGGCTGTAAGGCGATTTCTTATTTGTGTTTACATCTTATCAAAAAACGGTACCTTAACACCTCTATGTTCAGTTCCTGTGGTCATTACATTGAAATCCAATCAATAAAGGTGTTTATTGAGTCAATTATTTAAGCGGCGACAAAGGTTCAGGGATTGCTGAGCAAAGACAAAGACGACTTCCACCTCTTTTTGCCGAACAAACCAATCTCCGTTCCGTGGGTAAACACCCAAGTGTTCGGTACGAGGTAAAAGCCTATATTGAATGTTCTTGTCCAATGGTGTAAGCCAAATGATTGTAATACGTCGCACTTCTGTCCTATTATTATAATATATAAAACTTCTGTGACATGTCCATCAGAGTGTCCTTTAACATCTGTGAAGAATTTTTGTCAATTGGATACAAATTATTATGCGTCTCTCAGGACTTCCTACCCCAAAACAGTCCAAAACTTTGAAGGACAATATCTAAAAATATGCAAATTGCTAAATATGTCCAAATGTGGATATTAAAATTACCATAACTTTGGTTCTACTTGTGATAGAAACACAATTTTTTCACCATCTGAAAGCTTAGTTTACACTCTACCAAGCTACACAGATAAATCAGTTTTGATTTCCAGACACTTATGCCTGGTTTCGTGGTGGCGGGTCACATATATAAAGACATGGCTGGGTGTACCAAAGTGTCTGACGAACATCAGCCTCTATGGCAAAGAAGTCCTTGAACTTCAGGTTGAAAGCTTCACAGAAGAGTACAAGTGTGTCAAGGTAAGGCTTCACATGGCCCTAAAGGACTCCAAAGATCTGACCATCAGCACGACGGCACCACCTTCAGCAACCGGAAGGAAATGGACAACGTCCAATGCACTGCAGAATGCAGTGTCAGCTTTGAGGCACAAGGACATCGTGGGTCATGTCCAGTCTGGAAGAGGGGGATTGGGTCTGTCGGTAGGTAATCCGACTTGGCACAAGGCTTCCAAGACAGAGAGGAGGAAAATGGTGGTCAAGGAGATATGCCACCAGGAGGAGGTTGATCAAACCACAAAGGCGGTCTCACTGGCTAAACAGGGGCAATGGATGAAATAGGAGGGGCTTGAAAGAAGACAGCTAAATTGGAGGGAGCTGTGGAAGATGGAAGCAACAAACCTGAGATTCCTCATCAGGACCACTTATGATGTACTGCCATTGCCAAAAAATCTCCACCAGTGGTATGGTGAGGAACCAACCTGCTCCCTTTGTCCAGCCAGTGCAACTCTCAAGCACATCCTGACTGGCTGTGAGACCAGCCTCACACAAGGGCGTTACACCTGGAGGCACAATCAGATCTTTAAGTGCCTGGCAGCAGCAGTAGAGGCCAAGAGAACTACGGTCAACTCCTTACCCCAGACAGCAACCAGCTCCACCATAACAGTTTCATTTGTCCGAGAAGGTCAGGGAAAGCCTAACCATCATCCCTCCACACTCAAGCCTTGAGGACTATCCAAGGCTCGGGACTGGAAACTGTTGGTTGACATTGGGCACCAATTAACTTTCCCTCCTGAGATTGCATCCACTACCCTAAGGCCAGACATGGTACTTTGGTCCCCATCGATGAAGTTGGTATACATCATAGAACTCACCGTTCCGCAGTGGAAGAAGCATACGAGCGCAAAAAACTGCGATACACCGAGCATTCAATGGATGCTCAACAGCGAGGATGGTCGTCAAAGATCTATCCGATAGAAGTGGGATGCCGGGGTTTCGTTGCTTTATCCACTATCAGGCTGCTCAGAGACCTTGACATGCAAGGGCAAGCTCGCTGTCAAACAATAAGAGCCATCTTTGAAGTGGCTGAAAGAAGCAGCCAATGGATATGGATGAAGCGGAAAGATCGATGCTGGGCTCACAGACAGATGACATCGTAACAGGCTGCCGGGCGGGATTTGGACTTGGGACATAAGCTCAGGCTTGACCAACCTGTAGCTGGCCACCTTTGAGGAGGGTGTATAGTATTTAAAGGCCGAAACACCCCATGAATCAAGGGCATACTACTGATATGTCCCAAATTCAAGGCTTGACTGGCAGTTTTCTCATGTTACATGTCTCTCTCTCTCTCTCTCTCTCTCTCTCTCTCTCTCTCTCTCTCTCTCTCATGCATAACATCTACTGGCACAATGGACTGCTCAACATCTCGTCCCGTGTTTTTATGATTGCAGGGCATCTGGTCACCCTAGCCGAGAGGGTGAGTTATTGAGGCATTTTTCAGGTTAATTTCTGCTTCTCTTGTGCTCTAGTGATGACATGATTTAGGTCTTTTCAGGGTGGATTTCAGGACAGTTCTCTATCAAGAACCACAAATCACACCCTCCTGGAAATCACATCCTGCAGAGAGGACAAAAATGCCTGTGATTTAAAGTTTAAATGAAGTCTGTGTGACAAAGTATAGCGAAGCAGTAGCGTTGGCAACAAAGGCAATTTTTTGTCAGTCCCATTAAGAATGAATGGGGTGGTATGAGAAGAATTAATTTGGCATAATAATGCAAAATCCGTATGACATATTCAATTATAAGACTGTATGTGTAATCTTTGGGCAAATCTGAAGAATGTTTCCTATTTACTGCAAAATGCTATGATGTATCGTTTGGGAGTTATAGCCATGTAAACATGGCCCAATTCATTTCAGATGGACATTTTTGACAGTTTTTTTTTGCATTGTATACGCAATGAGCTGTCAGGGTTGACATGCAATGTCATTCCTGACAGCACATCTTTTGAGACCAGTTCGCACTTTTTAGCATTTTTAGTCTATTTACAATGGTACGGGCCACTTTTTTTTCTAAGTTTTTGTATAAGTCATAAGAAAACAGAATAATAACTAGACAAATCCCACAAGTGAAAATCATGGAGGAGGGGTGGTAATAAGTAGTAATACTGCTCCTAATAGTAGTAATAGTAAGGGAACTCTTCTTTGCAGAACTGCTCCAAATCTCTTGTGTACAGCCCTCTTCAGATCACCCCACAAATGTCTGATGGGGTTCAGGTCTGGACTCTGGCTGGGCCATTCCAAAACCTTCATCTTATTTTGGTGAAGGCATTCTTTTGTTGACTTCAATGTGTGCTTTGGGACATTGTCATGCTGAAAGATGAAGTTCCTTTTCATCTTCAACTTTCTAACAGAAGGCTGAAGGTTTTGTGCCAACACTGACTGGTATTTTGAACTGTTCATAATTCCATCCACCCTGACTAAGGCCCCAGTTCCAGCAGAAGAAGAAAAAACAGCCCCAAAGCATGATGCTGCCCCCACCATGCTTCATTGTAGTAGGTATGGTGTTATTTTGGTGATGTGCAGTGTTGTTTCTGTGCCAAATGTACCTTTTGGAATTATGTCCAAAAAGTTCAACCATGGTTGGTCAGACCATAAAACATTTTCCTTTGTTTTCTTTTGTAGCCTTCACCTGACTGATATCTTTGAATAATGACATCTCTCTGATGCTTTGGAAGATCTCTGCAGACCATGGCTTGTGCTGGAAGATGCTGCTACAAAAATGTCAGGACAAAAACAGCTGGACTTTTTTGGGGGTTGATCAGAGGCATTTTAATTGGTGACAGGTGTGTGTTGAATCCAGTTTAACATGAGTTTGAATGCAATTGGTTAAATCTGAACACTGACACATCTCTAGTTTTTATAACTAAGGTGTGTGCACTTGTGCAACCACATTATCTCAGTTGTTTAGTTATACATCACTTGCCTGAAAGATTTCTGTTTGGGTTTTTTTAATTGCATTATAAAGGTTACATCTCACATTAAATGTGACTGTTTTGCTGTTATTTTCTGACATCACGAAAATCTGGCATTTCAAAAGGGGTGTGTATAATTTTTATATCCATATACATACATTGCTGGGTGTCAGGAGATCAAGACACGATATGAATATGAAAATAAACAAAAGTAAAACACAATTTGTTACATCATTCGGATAGTTATTACATTATCAAAGTTTTTTTTAGTGTTCAGTCAATAATGTAATAATGTATCCACCAAAAACATAATATGTTATGTTGTTGGCAAAATGTTTTTATGTCATTGGTAGAGAAATGGTATTATATTATTTGCTTTATTACATTTCAAATGGGCCCAAATCGTTGCATTATTGGCAGTTTTGGGTTGGAACAGATCTTATTTTATCACTTATCTTATTTTAAATTATTTTAAGTTATCTTATCTTAAGTTATCGGGTTTTAAGTTATCTAATCTTATCTTTTAAGTATGTTTTTTTTTCTTTAAACTAACTCTGTAAAGCCCTATGAGACAATCTTGTTGTGATTTGGAGCTTTACAAATAAAACTGGATTAAACTAAATTGAACCTTATCTTAATACCACTCTTCCATCCGCGTACTCACCTATTTGCGTTGGTAGAACACAGTCCTTTCACTGAACTCTGCCAGAACACACAACACATGTCTGAGCAGACACTATTAATAGGTGTCTATATCTGGACATGAGCACTCATGTCCAGATATGGACACTTTTGGCTTGGGTCCAACATATGGTCCCAGGCCAAAAATGACCCACCAAAGGCTGCATCATAATTATTCTGTTAATATTCAACCATCCTGTACAATAGATGTTTAAATTGTTGATATTGTGACTTGTTTTGTTGTTGTTTTTTCATATTTGTATATTGAGTTAACTACACTGTCCTGTAGAACTTTATCTGTATATGCTTCATATTTTATCTATAATTATGTGTTTGGACTGAAAAATGAGAAGTAGTCAGTAGAATGAACAATAAACAACAACAACAGAATAAACAACGTATTCTATTCTCCTCTGTTAATGTTCAGTTCACTAATGCGCAGGAAACTAGCAAATCACTGCAGGTCAAACACCGAACATAGCTACATATATACAAGACTGCAAGGGATGGACGAACTGTGTTGATCTTCAATATCATTTAAGCTTCTTCTTTTAGGTAGGTTCCCTACGACTAGTCATTAGCATGTTAACGTTAACGTATGCCATCAATACCAGTGACCGTTTA